>APFE030395887.1:24467-35699 GCA_000404065.3 Pinus taeda | reverse complement strand
AGAGAGCACCAGAGGAATGGTTTCCATGAATTTAGATAGAAAAATGTGGATTTGCATGGATCTGGTACACCATCATATGTACAAATTTGTTTCCAAGGTCTTCGATGATATTCGTTTTCGTGACATTCTTTGGAGGTTAGTGGTTGTTTCGATGTATTGTATGGACGAAAGGTGGAGTTTTTTTTTTTTAGAGAAAGAAAAGTGGTTTGAGGAGGACAGCTAGGACTTGGGGTGGATCTTGCTCAATGGACATATTCTCAACACAAAGTTTTCGATGTCTATGTAGAGAATTGGAGGGCATTTGAGCTACAAGGAGGCATTGGCATGGGAAGGGTTTTCACTGCTTCAATGGGTTTTGATTGTTGCTCGTGCAGTCGTTGCAACTTCCAATTCGAAGCAAGGGGTCAAAATTAAGCTAGTTGAACACTTTTTGAAGGATTAGTCTAATGATGCAAACCTGCTAGATCTAGCCGGTTTTGGTTCTTTTCTTTGGTCCTCTTGGGTCGTAAGGCCCAATTTAGGTTTACACAATTTGCACAGCTCTCTAAATTATGCATATCTGCAGGAAAAAATCCCATGCACTATATGGTCTAGGCTGGGAGAACGGTCTAGAGAATTGAAACATGGGGAGGAATTTCAACTCTTCATTAAAATCCTTAATGGAAAGTCCTTTCCTTTTTGGGTTTCATTTTCATAGTATGTGATGAATCTCGAGCATTAGATAGGGAAATGGTTGAGATATCTTATCGATACACAACATATACTTCATGAAGGGAAGAAACTACAGGATCATTTTCAACTGCAGTATTACAACATCTCAAGAAATTCCACCATTGGCTTGAATCTAAGGCTGCGATGGGTTGCTTCAGGGGTTAGAAACCCAGAATGCGTTGTTTCCTAAAAATATGTGGTGCGGGGCAAAGGCTAAAATCCGTTGGATATACCACAATACAATCATGAACCTTACATTCTTGAACAACAACAACAAGTGCGAACCATGGAGGTAGATAAAAAAAAGGTAAATCAACTTTTTTTCAGTCATGATCCATGGCAGTGATTTGCATATTCAATGGTTTTTGGCCCAAATTTGATGCTTTGCATGAGTGCGTTTTCACAACATAGACCAAAAACTTTGACATATATCTTTGCTCAAAAGGTTCTTTATTATTTAGTTCGATGACCAAGAAGATGTGGAGAGAGCATTGAAAGAAGGGCCCCAATTTTGGGGAAATGTAGGGCTCTTCATTACCCCTTGATTCCCAGATTTTGATTCCAAACAATGGTGGTCTCAACAATGCTATTATGGGTGAGGATACTAAATATCCTCCTTCCTTTCTGGCATCACAAGGTTCTAGAGGAAATTGGGAACACCCTAAGGTCATTCAAAAAGATGAACCTTGATAGAATAGAGAAAAAATTATTTACCTTCATTAGAATCTATGTAGAAATAGACCTAAGTAAAGATTTACTTGATCGCATTCAACTGAATCATAAAAACTTCTAGTGGACCCAACTTTTGGATTATGAAAATATGACATTCATATTTCAATCATGTTACCAAACAAGACACTTGGAAAACATATGCCCACATGCAAAAAAGAACACAGAAAAGAAAAAGGGCCAAGCTCGCAAAACAGAAGGATTGAATCCTTTTGATCCCTAACTCACGAAGGAGGAAGAAGAAGAAATTATAGAAAACCCTCCAAAACAATAAGAAGGGGATGCTCCGACCCATAATGGTAATGCAACCCACAAGTAGAATGGTACAAAATCAGAAGTGATCCATGAACTAAAACAACAACAAAAATGTTGCACACAAAATGGCATGGTGGGCACAAAAAGGGTTCATGTTTTTGAAAGCTCAAATTTAAAAAAAGAACTCTCACCGAAAATAATTAGAAGTGATTTGGAAATGGTTCCAGTAGACCCCAAGTTAGGGGTATGCAGGTCCAAAAAAAGAAATGAAAGAAGAGAAGTTAAGTGATTACTATCACACTTAACTTTGCAATATTCTATTGTTTTTTATGTTTTATTTTCTTGTTCACATTGTTAGCACTCCTCAGTGTCCCAAGGCTGAGAAGGGAGATCGACGGAGGTAACCTCAAACCAATGTTTAGATTTGGTAGATAGCCTTAACAAATCAAATAGGGCTCTCTCAAGAATATCACATCCAATAAAATGACTAGGAAGGAAAGTAGATCTTAGGCTAGATATTCAGCTCAATAGGGTTTGAATTTAGGGTTTGCTGGACCAGGGTCATGGGTCTGGGAACTAGGACATGGTTTCTAAAGACTAGTTGCAGAGATAAAATGGGGCAAGGTAGGTATGATCAGTGACATATTGGAGTTGTCATTGTGGTATAGGGTTGAAATAAGGAAAGATCAAAATGAGCATAAACTTATGAATTCATTTATCACAAGAAAGAACCCATAACATGAAAATCTCATCAGAACAAAGCATAAGACTTATGAATTCTGTTAAACACCTATGAGATGATCACAAGAAAGTAGAGATATGGTAGTAAGGAGAAATATATATTCAATTTTATGATAAAACAGAGGAAAAACACTATCACAAAAGCATACCATAAGAATCCCAAGATAATCGCTGCAACTGCCTGTATTATTCTTGCAAAGTGTACACTAGCTCCAAGCCTCTCACTCTCAAATGTCCAGCCTTTGATTTTACTTAGATCTAGCTACATATAGATCAAAAACAACATTTCCCACTCTCAGGGGCCGAATCCATCATGATAGGAACTGTTTACATCAATCTCTCTAACCAAACCTAAAACTAGGGAGGTTAGAAACTAACTCCCAATTTAGCCCTAACTTAATCACTTTGACTTTACAAGAATTAAGGAGAATGAATTTGCATCATTTTGACATTTACTAGTTCCATTAAAATTAATTACATCATATGAAGACCCAAGAAGACTAATTACATCATGAAAGTTTGACTTTGACTGAATAAACTCAAAAAATTGACTTGCTGACAGAAGCTCAGCATGAGGGACAGAAGCGCAACGTGAGGCTTTGAGGGCACTTTTGAGGGGTTTTCCTTGATCTTTTGCTGAATTGAGGGTTGATGAAGATAGCTTAGGATGTCTACTTTCCCTTTGAACCTTCAAAACTACAAAAATCCTTCTCCAAGGCATCAAAAAATCAATTTTCCCAAGGCTACTCTAGAAGCGCAACGAGGGGTCCAAAAAGGTGGCAGAAACATGTTTTTTAGGTGGTTTTTGAGATTTTCCTTGCAACCTGTGAATTGACATGCAAAACCAAGTCCATATTTGAGATGTACAACTCAATATCTATCCATCCATGCAAACATTTCATCATTTGGTTGCTCTAGGAAGAAGCGCAACGTGAGCTTGTTGCGCTTCTGTGCATCATGAAATTGTCAAATTGCCAAAAATTCCAAAATTTGACCAGAATTTCTCAAACTTGCTTCAAACTTTTTCTTTTGCTTTCTGAGTGATCGATTAGACATTCAATGATGCATCAACAAGCAAATTAAGTTTGTCTCTGTTATTTAGCTTGATTAGGGTTTTCTTTAGCTTCTTTTTCATTTTCCTAACCCTAATATTTGAAATCCAGTTGCTGGTGTAGTAATGTCTAGCCATGTGTCTTTGAAATTTTGTGGTTCTATTTACCTTCCTCAGGAGATTCTCCAAGTGCTCATTGACCTTCTCAAGAAAATATTCCTTGTCTTTCTCAAGCTCAGTTGCAATAGTGTCAACAAGGTCTTTTTGTACCAATGAAGGAGATGGCTCCTTGTCTTCAACTTGCTTTTCTAAAACAATCACTATTTTACCTCTGTCCTTTTCTTTGCTGGATGATGGAAGGCCTTGTGAGGTACTATTCTGCATCAAGCTCACCTTCAAAAGTCCGTTTTCTTGTTTCAAGAAGGCCACCATGTAGTTTGCCTTAGCAATATCACCTTTGAGTGCTTGAATTTGTGCTTGTTGTTCCTTGATAATATCTGCATCTGACTTCTCTTCATGGTCCAAGATTTCTTGTTCATGAAGCATCTCCTCCTCATCTTGCTGAAAGGGTGACTCAGTCTCATGCCCAGGTGACTGCTCCATTTCTGCTTAAACTTGCTCAGTTGTAGCTTCCTTAGGTAATCTTCTAGCTTGTGATTTAGTCAGAGGTCGAGGTGTAGGCCCATCTGTAGTGATATTATGGGCAAAAACCAATCTTTTCCCCTTCTTGTAGGTCTATGAGATCTCTTCCCTAGGTGTCTTTATAACTTAAAACTAGTTGGATGAGCCAACCTCCCGTGGCCTTGATGGTGCTGATGGAGTGCTTTGACTGGTATGTTGACTAATGGCAGGCATAAAAGGAGTTGATTGGCTGAATGTTTCCCATGATACATTAACCTGTGAAAGATGATGAAGAATAATGATTTTGACCAAAACATGATGAAATAGACTTGCTTGGTGATCTTTCCCTCTGCTTTGTTCCTTCTCAGTAATCTTGACTAGGCTTCTGAATAGGTAATGGTGCAAGTTCAGTGGTTTAATAGAAGTGAAGTGCATCAGTGGCCTTATGTGATAATGATATAGTCTTGAAAACCTCCCTTCATAGGTAAAGTACTTCATGATCATCTTCCTTAAAGGAGCATACCTGTCAAGAAATTATCTGAAAGCAAAGATGTATGTAGAAGCATCTTTGTAGTGTGGTTTTAGGAAAACTTTGTAATACTCAATGTCCAAATCCATCCCTTTAAACCATAATTCTCCATGGTAAGGGATACCTGTGGTTGAGGCTATGGCATCTGCTAAGATGGTGAAGTCAACCCTTGCTATGTTGGTCTTATCCCTCCTAAAATTGGTGGAAAAGAGGCTTGTCAATTTGGCATGGCAACCTGCCTCTTGAATCCTTTCACAAAAACCTAGGAAACCCACATCTTCAAAGGATTTCTTGATGAAAGATGAGGTCATGATTCCTTGGACATGAGTTGGCTTGTATCTAGAAACTTTCCCTCCTTTGTTGTACTTTTTCTTCTCATTGTCCATGGTTTCAGTCTGCATGATAAAACCCTAGCTAGGTAGGAAGGAAGGGTAGGATATGGTTGGGAAAACAGGGAAAAAAGGATTGTTGTATTGAGGAAAGGGAATGGAGGGGTTATGGATTAGGTAAAATTGTGGGAAAATTCTAGGGGATAGGGATAAATGTTAGGGAGTGTAGGGAGGTTGAATTTCTTGAAAAGAGTGAGGGAAAGGTGTGAAAAGGTCCAAAACACAGTCCTAGCTTAGTAATTTGCCAAAAGCATAGCATAGACTAGGGTTTGTAGGGAAACTGAGGGAGATGAAGGGAATGGGTATGGCAAATGTTCAAGGGAGGTATGTGAGGTGTAAGTGAGGGTGATAAAACAGAAAATATAGGTGTTTTACCATTGTAATGAAACAAAAACACATAGAAACCAAAAGTACAATGAAACCCTAAGAGAGGGATTTTCATTGAGTTTTCTAAGAAGAATGATGCATAAGAAAGGTGAAAAATATCTACTTACTTGCCAAGGATATGATAGAACCTGTGAAATGTTGAAAGGAACCCCTTTGATGCTTGCTTGGCCTCCAAATTCAAAAGCATAACATAGAAGCCAGAAGTGCAGCGTAGGAGGTAAGCATGTGTTTTGAGGAGGAATTTGGATGCCCTGGTGGCTGGGATGAAGCTCGATGGTAGAGAGGTGCTCAATGAAGGTGAAATGAGAAATTGTAATGCTTGGATGGTCTTCTTATAGGCTGGAAGTTGACTTTTTGCTTTGGGTCATGAAGTGACATCACTTGTCTTTTTGAAAAATTGAATGATAGGATAGTGTACAACAACTTTATCACTTTATTATGCAAATTTACATCTTCATGAAGAGTGAAATGTACTTTTTGGAATATTTTGAACACTTTCCCTAATTACTAACTCCCATGATGACTCTGGTGGTGACATGACTCCTAAATGACAATGATGATATGACCTAATAATGACGCCAAATTAATACGTAAAACCATGATTAAGGACCTTTGAAACTTTGTAGTATGCATGATAATGATATGATGACCTTCAATGATGACCAAAACACTCTTTTGGTGACCCATCACAAGAGTGATGACATGACCATGACAACATTTATGACCATGAGCATGGAGGGAGTAGTAATAAGACCTAGACACTTATCAATGATCAAATTTTATTTGAAAATTCTATTTGAAACTATAAAAAAGTGACCTAATGACCCTCTCAACTACATGGAAAGAGTAGATTTAATCACTTGTGACTCATAGCCACTAACACACATAATCCGAGAGACCGATCTAATTGAATGAAGTTAGCTTGTTCCTTTTTTAAAGGTGAATAAAATTACACATTTTTTTCCCTTTAGAAAAGTAACGCATGAACACTAGAATTGTTTTGTTATATATTTAGTTTATATATCGTAGGGAAAGATAACTATAATTGACTTAGTCTTCAACCTCAAATTCTCCTAGTCTACATAAGCAATCCAAAAATAAAACACGAAGCTTAGATATTTTCACAAGGTAGTGAAAATATGCCACCTAGCTCACACAACGGTGACATGGAGTTGGGGCCTTTGCTTCATGTCCTTCTAAATATATGGCACTGCTATGCATTGTTCATATTTGCAGGTTTTAAAATGTGTATTCATAGGAGTACACCAAATGTGCCTCATCCAAAAACAACTTATTGCATTCATTTATAATTTGTCTTTATACGAAGAGGTTTTTGGATGGGAGTCAATGTCGTCATAGCTACAACAATTTTAATTTTTTACAAACCTATTATTGGGATGAGAGTCAAGGTGATCATGGCTACAAGAACTTAAATTTTTTTAAACCTTGAGGAAGTTCAAAACCTTCATTCAATTCCTATACAAAGCACTCAGTTAGAGTTTGGGGTTCACCATTGAACAAAGAGAGATACGAGGAGAAGCTATCCTCTTGCAAATGCACTTGGGTAGAGTTTGGGGTTAACCATTGAGCATACACGAACATAATATAAATGTTCATGTTGAGCTAGCTTGGATGCTCATCTAGCTCATCTAGAAAGCCACCTTCAATGTGAGCTCAAGCCATCTGCTCTAGTCGGTGTTATCATACAAGATCGTGCTCAATGACTTCTTGTAATTCCTCATCTCATGTTATGTCATTATGCAATTTTCTTGTTTTTTTATGTGGGTCAATATTAGTTAGTTCTTGTAGTTTACATGACCAAATAATTTATCTTGGTATACTTGCTTTTGAAAACAAGTATACCAATCAACCAATCAACAAATATGGTTTCCCTTATGACATATTAAAACTAATAATATTTTGAACTATGATGATGGAAAAAATATAATTTGAAGTTTTGAGGCAATCCAGAAAAAAAACAACTTCATCTCCAAAGACAAAAACCAAAAAATAAACATGGCAAAATAAAAATTATGAATCTCAAATATAATTTAGATTTTTTCGTTCTTATATATATGTTTATTTAAAAAACAACAACTTATTTTAATATATGAACATTTGTATGTTTTTATGTTGAAAGGTGCTTTATAATTAAACAAGAAGGGCTGCGGGGCAGCTAGTCCCTGCCCCAGCCCTGAACCATTGACAGATTTAGTCGAAAATGGCACTGAAAGAGCTCAGCGCAAGGCAACTTCATTGTTAGAGCTCATCAGCAAGTCAGAGCAAGCCGACCACATTAGCAAAGCAAGCATGCCGGCTTTGATCAGCAACCGGATCCAGAAGGGCGCAACTCCATGCAAGAAAGGGTGCTTTTGTTATTCCATAGCTGATTTGCTAACTACAGGTATGTCTGATTGCACCCTCCGATACCCTAAAAGTAACTGGCAACTGCCTCCGGAACATCCGATGGACACGGTTGGTTTTTTTCGCTCTGACACCATTGATGGGATGTTTCATCCGCTCCTTTTCTCAATAGTTATCGTATAACTTGTTATAGAACCAAGCTACAAAGCTCCATCCCTGCCCCAGCCCTGAACCATTGACAGATTTAGTCGAAAATGGCACTGAAAGAGCTCAGCGCAAGGCAACTTCATTGTTAGAGCTCATCAGCAAGTCAGAGCCAGCCGACCACATTAGCAGAGCAAGCATGCCGGCTTTGATCAGCGACCGGATCCAGAAGGGCGCAACTCCATGCAAGAAAGGGTGCTTTTGTTATTCCATAGCTGATTTGCTAACTACAGGTATGTCTGATTGCACCCTCCGATACCCTAAAAGTAACTGGCAACTGCCTCCGGAACATCCGATGGACACGGTTGGTTTTTTTCGCTCTGACACCATTGATGGGATGTTTCATCCGCTCCTTTTCTCAATAGTTATCGTATAACTTGTTATAGAACCAAGCTACAAAGCTCCATCTCATTCGATTCGAAAACTTTTTCATGCGATTTTATAAATCTGTCAAATATTCTGTAATATTTATTCAATTATGACCATCTTGATATTCCTAACTGGAAATATATGACATGTCAAGATCGCGCAAGTCATGAAAGCATCTTATTCTAACACTTTCAAAGTACATTGTTTCACACAAATAATGAATGGCCATACTGAAAAGCCGATAGAAACAAAACTTCAGTGTTTCATGTAACTCTTAGAAAATGAATTAGTAAGACGGCTTCTCGTTTAATTGGTCCCACGAATTCTCCAACTCCAGGTTTTATGAAATGAACTACTCCGATGAACTCCCTCTTTTTAAGTACACGTTTTCATCCCTCCGATCCGATGACACCTGGCAAAGCGACAACCCTCAAAGCACGACACTTGGTCAATATGCATTCAAATGCCCATGCAGGCTGGCAGAACGCTTAGTTTCTCTGCTGTCCATTAACACCAAATTTTCCATCAGAATTCGGTGACATTCACTTTGTAGGCAGACCATCGACATCTCCACGAGGCGCTGTGCATGGCATATAAAAACAGTACAAGCTATCATGCAATCCGATTTTTGGGTATTTCATAGTTGTCCTTATATCGATGCCATCGCTGTCTGCAATATAATCTGGACAATGTTTCTATGGCCATAGACGGACTTTGTCAATTGTCTGTGAAATTGAATGTTTCTTTACGGTAAGAAGGTTAAGAAACCATGTCGATTGCACAGGCATTTTCTTCTGAAAAATGGAAGGAGAAGAGCATGAATTGTCCGGTAGGTGAGGCCAAATAGTATGCTAACTGCCACGTAGCCCTGCCCTTGCTCTGCCGCTTGGGGTGCTGCTGCTGGTACTCATGGTCGGGAAAAATGCCTCCGCTTCGCAGCAGGCCAGGCGAAGATTTCTGAGGTGGTTTGACTGTTCCTGCATTTTGATTTTCTTCAATCTCAGAAGATTTTGAGATTTCTTCATCTCCAGGTTAACGTTCCACCTCCAGCTTAACGTTCCACGATCCACCGGAAAGTTCTGGAGAAGTCTAGGAGATTTCAATTTTTTAGGGTTTTGATTTTATGAAGAAGGTGAAGAGATTTCGGTCTTATTTAGGGTTTCGTTTTTTGGATACTGAACCCGAGATTTATTGCAGGAATATTGGAAATTTGACACTCTTAGACCATCCTGGCAGCCGTAAGTCAGAGAAATTGCAGCTACTAGCAGCCGTAATTGCGTTGATAATTTTGTTTGGCCATAAACTGGCTCTCATCTACAAATCTTTTTGGCGGTTCATGAAACTACTTGCTTTATATTAGAAACCTCTTGGAAGTTACGGGAAAGATTTTAGCTATTGGAGTGACTGCATTGCGGTTGCTGAGAAAGAGCAGCTGTTAAAGATTTCTTGTTCTGGGCGGCAACTTTGCTGATTTGGTCATTATATGGTAAGAAACCCTCAACTAAACAAGCTTTTCGTGGTGCAAGCGAGAGTCTAGCCGGTAAAGAAGCTTTCTGCAGGCATAGAGTTCGAAGAAGGTAAATCTTGAGCCTATCGATTTGATTAAAATATGACGTGAAATAATTGTGAAATTTAGCTGCTGAAAGAACAGGTTTCTGTCAGTTTTTTTATGCAAAATAAATTAGCGTCTGTATATCTCAGTTAGCGGTGTAAAGTACATTCTAGCTTACCTCAGGTACGTTCCTTTTTGCACCGTTTTTGTGGGTCATATATTGCCAACCTGATGATCCCGCCTGCAAATTAATACATCTATAAACTGAAAAAAAATATGTGTTTCTGTCAGTTTTTTTATGCAAAATAAATTAGCGTCTGTATATCTCAGTTAGCGGTGTAAAGGACATTCTAGCTTACCTCAGATACCTTCCTTTTTGCACCGTTTTTGTGGGTCATATACTGCCAACCTGATGATCCCGCCTGCAAATTAATACATCTATAAACTGGAAAAATATGTGGCCATAATTATGTTTTTGAATGGAAAAAATGAAAGAATGCTTTAAAAAAAATAACATTATCAGAACCAAAGTAAAGTGTCACATGGATACTCACCCGGTTAATGTCAACTGCTGTAATGTCTGTTTGGTTCTCTGTTACAGGACGCCGATCAAGCTGCGGCTTTAACAGAATGGGAAGCTGGGGCCGCCGTCGAGAATTGCAGCAATATACCTGGTATGCTGTTGCAGGGTGGAGCGGGCAGGTCTTGCAGGGTTGCAGGGTGGAGCTGGCAGGAAGCCACCGCCGAGAGAAAACCAACAAGAAATGAAGTTGCGGTGTGGTGATATAAGAAGGAATGGAGGACGCCCATAGGAGCCAGCACCTGTTAGATGTGCTGGCAGGCGTACATGCAATACCCCCAATTCCCGTAATGTTTGGCTAACATTAAATGTGACCCGACTAATGCTATGCCAAAGATAGCATTACTTCACTGAGGGGAACCTGTCGTAATTAACCAAAACATTTTCCTAAGTTTTGCCTAAGTTTTGAGACCTCATACCTCGTACTGAGGCCAAATAAGACGATCGCTTCAGCCATTGGTTACATGCATCGGCAAAGTGGGCCATATCCATATGTTATCGCAAAAACTTTGGTTTAATTTCTGTTTAACCGAAATAGATTATCGGTTCCCGTGTCAAACTAATGTAATCGCAGGGAATTGATTACTATAGTCCCTGCCAGGCCCGGAGGGCAGGGACTAATAAGAGGAGATGTTGTGATGTTAGTATTTAGTGTTAGATAACCTTGAAAATGTCAAAAGAACAATTACATTAAGATATAAATATAAAAATATTTAAAAAATAATAATAAAAACATTATATTAAAAAATA
>APFE030395887.1:8698-24210 GCA_000404065.3 Pinus taeda | reverse complement strand
TTTTAAAATAAATTTAGACTTTATGTTTTTATATCCAAAATATGAAAAAAAAAAAATTACTAATTTTATTACCTAATAATAATAGCAAGTCATATATACTTTTGGTTATGAGTTGTTATGGAAATAGAAAACCAAAGTGTCTACTTAAACCAAAGAGTTTACTTAATTAGTTTGAAATAAGAAAAGTAATGAAGACTATGTTGGAAATACTGAGAGGGGGTGAATCAATGTTTCTTATCAATTAGTATATTTTTAATTTCAAAGAGCATTAATTGTTATTAGCAACATATAAACATAAACATCATCAACGCCATTCAACAATGCATAACAAATAGAGACACTAGACATATACATTTTTAGGTGGAAACCCCTTCGGGACAAAAACCATCGAACGCTTCTTAATATTTGTCTTCAAAATATTTACATCAAATTTTCAGCTCCATCTCCCTGATTTATAGGCTCCAACCTGTAGGACGCTCCAACGCCCTATTTACCAACTGCCACTGGGAGGACGCTCCAATGCCCTGGTTTACAGGCCCCAACCTGAAGGATGCTCCAACACCCTATTTACGACTTGCAACTGGACAGACGCTACAATGCCCTATGTAGGTTGCAACCTATGCAAGTACTACCCTGCCACCCTGAAGTATTCTTAAGCTCTGACCTAAAGGAGACTACACTCTCCTGCCTTGCACCACTCTGCCACCTTGATTAGCTCACAAACCATGTTTCACAATTTTCAGAGTGGGTCCACCTTTACTCTGAATAAATACAAAGAAACAACAATATAAGATAATTGCAACACAAACTTTTTCATTCAAATCTACTTCTGTATATCAAATTCTATTTGTAATTATCAAGCACTTTTATCTTTGTCCAAAATGTACATCAAACCCTAGCTTGACAACTATAACCAACACTACTTGTCATATATATAAATTTGTTAATAACTCAAGCAAAAGTATGTCCAATCATTAATACAATAATCTACACCATATTTGCTCTAGCATCACAAACTTGTAATACTGTCACAAATCTCACTGTTTATTTGTGCCCACAAGAACAAACCTAGATGCCACCAATTTGTCTTGTGCCTAGCCTTAAACTGTCCCAACTGTTGCAACAAAAACATGCAAGCCCCTTCTGTTGTCTCAAATTCTAGGCATTGTCATAACTCTCAATAAACGTCAGAGTAAATGTCATTTGTAAACAAGGTCATAGTCACTATCACATTTTCAAATCATTCACACAACATTGTTATAAGAAATTGTCACAAAGGTTATGTCCACGATATATTGTCAAGGTAAGGTCATGTCAACATTGTTTTCACATAAAGCTCATTGTATAAGAAGATTATTGTCACATAGGAGATCACTATCATGTAGATAAGAGGGTCATTGTCACTATAGGAGTTCAATAACACATAAGAAGAATACCAAATACATGAACATTATAGGTCACATGCAAACTGCCTTAGCAAATCCCAACTACATCTCGAAGAGCACTTGACATATCAAGATTACTTGTTGGATGATATCAAATGCTCCAGTTACCATGTGAAGTTTATATTGTCACTATTTTCATGTTGCTTGAATGAAGTCGACATCAAATATGCTTATTTTATTTGGAAGATGCTTACATAAGTGCGTATATGCATCTCCTTAAGGCTGAAGATAACCTGTTCAATTTTCAAGCAAGTACCTTTATTCAGATTCTTCAAATGTAAGCACTTTTAGGTTTTCATCTAATTTTTCTTCTATTGCATTAAAGATCTTGAATTCAAATTGATAAAATGCATCTTACAATATAAGCCACAATACAACATTCCTTATCAATTTTGAACCCTTGACTGTAGTAAGCTTATTCAAGAATGATTGTACAAATATGGCAAGTATGCATACTGCATTTTTATTCAAAAGGCCTTGTTTATTTGTGCATTATAGACTAGCTACCAGATAAGGAGAACAATCTTGATGCCTTCAAAATAAAAACACAAAATAATGATTGCACGAGTGACCATACCTTTGAGTATGCAGGCATTGTCACTAGAACTTCAATTAATCTTCTTATAATGTCAATAGGCTTATGAATATATAACAATTTTAAAGTCTTGAGCCCAAGATGACTTCACTCCCTTTTGGAGTAGAACTGTTGCTTAATTGCAAGAAGGTTATGTTACAAGGCTTGGAGACTCATACTGAATAAACAATACAACTAAAATCCTCCTAGAAATGGATGCTTGTATGTTCAGCTTGAGTTCTTCAATCAAGTCAGCGTCTTGAGTTTGCCACTGGAATCTATATATATATATTATATAATATATATATATATATATATATATATATATATATATTTATATATGATATATATATAAATGTATAGATGTGTATATGTATATGTATTATGTATATGTATATGTATTATGTATATGTATGTACACACACACACACACACACACACACACACACACACACACACACACATATATATGTGTGTGTGTGTGTGTGTATGTATATGTCTATATATACACACACACACACACACATATAGACTCCAGTGACAAGCTCAAGAAGTCACCTTGATTGAAGAACTCAGGCCGAACATACAAGCATCCATTTCTAGGGGGATTTTAGTTGTATTGTTTATTCAATACGAGTCTCCAAGCCTTGTAACATAACCTTCTTGCAATTGAGCAACATTTCTTATATGTGTGTGTGTGTGTGTGTTTGTTTTCTTTGAGAATCTCTAAGAGGTAGCTTCAGATCACTTTTTCACTAGAGATGAGATTAAGAGTCCAATCACATCACTTATTTCCTTAATATTATACGTTGCAAGGTATGCCAAACAGTGCAAGATGGAACAATCATGCCAAAAGATATGAAACATTTCTATAAAATGATCAAAATGCTTTTATTACTTTGCCTCCTCCATGTAATGTGACTGTGCATTGCTTGAAGAATGATAAAGGATGCTCTTTCTAGGACCGACTAATGTCTAACCCAATGGAGTTTCTTTTGTGTCCTCAATGGATGACCACAATGATTGTAGGAAGCCATAAGTCACATACTATTTGAGAAGAATGCCTTAGAGAGGGTGGAATTTAGTTTACATGTTTGTCTTCAATTCCCTGCATACCGAGACCAATGAAACCATCAATAAAAGCAAGAGAAACAAACTCTTTTATCCTTCATTGTTATGCAACAAGGATGAAATTAATTCAACGCAAAAACTTCTTCAATTTGGCCTCTCGACTGATATATTTGTTCTTCCACAAGGCTGAAGGAAATTACAAATATTATCACAAGAATATTGTGTTAAAAGCCCATCCACGAGGATAGATTGAACGATCCTTTTTTATAGAAAATGGAGGGAATCTTTAAGAGGCAACGAGCTTCGATTTTGGAGAAAGCCTCCGTATTTTAAATTTAAACTTTGAACTAGGAAGCCCCTTGAGGTTTTTTAATATTTTGGAATTTAAATTACCTTTGGATTGTAAACCGTTTCTTAAGATTTAAAATAAGTTTGAAATCCCTCAAGAACAATCCTTTGCAATTTTTTATTTGTTGAATAAGTACCATATTCCTTGACCATTTAATTTTACTAAATAGGAACTACCACATCATCATCCTTTTGGGGTTCATGCCCACTAGATGGGTCCTTCAACTTCAAACATGAATATCTCTCAAACCGTGAGGGCTCACGGGGTGTGCCATATACCATCTGAGTCATCTTGATGAGGAGATTCCAATGATGAGGATCTCCAAGGAAAATTCACTAATATATTACTTCAAAAACCTTCAACAAGTGTGGGATACATTCATCACCAAGGGAATCCAAACCCTATAGCTAGGGTTTCAAGCCATCCTTCAATTGAATTTTCCAACTAATGCAATCCAGACAAGTATTAAAAGCATTCATTAACAAATGTAGGCATCAATGAAAACACCATTCAACAATATCCCCCTTTGTCATTGATGGCAACACATACTCCTTCTATGAGTACACCTCCCCTTGATTTCATGCCTCAATCTCCTTCTCCTGATTTCTCTCCCCCTTTGACATTAATGGCAAAGGGTGACTCCCACTAACAAACAACCTCTTCTTTTATGGACCTGTAACCTTCCTATGCTTCCCTGACTAGAAGCCTTCTTCTGCCTTCCTTCAAAATACCTTATTTGCTTCGACATGCCTTGATCAATGCTTCATGCAATAAACAACCTATCTCTCCTTGACATGTTGTGCTTCATAGGAATTTCCATAACTGAGACCTTCTTCAATTCTACTATGCAAACTTGTGATTCCTCAAGTAGAATATTTTTCCCACAATATTGATGACTCCTTTGACTTCTTCTAATGATATTCCTTTCTCCCTTTCGATCATTGTGGACCTATATTCCTTTAATTATTTTTCTCCCCCTGACCAAATATCTTCCTTGATGCTTCCTACAATAGACTAGTTTATTTTCTCTGACTGTTTCTTTTCCCCTATCCTGCTATGATCCCATGACTTGGCACATCTAATTCTACCTAAATCTTTTTGCAATCCTTTCCATATATTGTCAATTTGAAGCTTGCCATGATGCTAAAAATTGCTATGACTACTTATTCAATCTATTATCTATCATCCGTTAAACTGTTATATAGGATCCCCCTATTCAACATTCACTAGATAAGGAGTTGTCAACAACAAAGTTCAGAAAAAGGTAGAAACCAACTCTACAACTGGATCATCTCAAACCTTGGAATCTTCTATTATGGATTCATCATCATGCCATTTTTCCTTTACAAAACTTGAAATCATTACTCCTGAGACTTTGTCACTTTCTTGGTCTTCTTGCATCTGTTTTCTTCTCCAGACTTTCTTGTACCTAAGATTAGGGTTGTCCATCTTGAAGGATTCCATTCTGTACCTACAATCGCGTGCTTTATGTCCATAGCTATGACATTTGTAGCATTCAACATTCGTCCTGAATTATGGAATGACGAAGATATACTTTTGGCTGACAAAATCATTGAAGTATCTATATTGAGTTCATGCAACCTTGCTTCTAGGGTTTTGATAATGCCCTTGATAATTATACATGTCATCAAATTTACAATCCCTAGCTATATGTCCAAAGTTAGTACATGAAAAACAATAACTATTAAACAAATTAGTGTACCTGGATGAGTTATCTTGTTTGGATGATCTTTTGTATTCATTCTTTCTTGGAGGAGGTACAACCTTTTGTTGATCCTTGCCCTTGAATCCTTCAACATTACTTATTTAAGCCGCAACATTTTTAATGTTTTTTTTTTCCTTTCATTTTGATTTGGCCTTTGACGGATCCTACTATCAGACGTTTCATCAATCTTACTTTGTAGGGACTTGGATCTTGTACCTTTATCACATGGGGCTTTACCTGCTTCTTTTTCCTTCATTTTCAATTTAGCCATGCCATTATTATTCCTTTCATCATCTAACAATGTAATAGCCCAAGGTTAAAAATTCATGTAGTAAAGTGATCCAGGTGATATTGGTGGCCACCCATCTATTCCACCTAGACCTCCAGTCGGTTTCATCTGTTTTCGTGTTTATTGCAGCATTTACTATTTTTAGCAATTTTTCGAGCCCTGAACTTCTAGAGCAGTTTTGACCCCCTAAGTAGCACTTTTTTAAGGTTCGCAGTAGGCTTGTCTTAACAATAAGGGGCCTAGCGCAAATCCTATAATACTCAGAGAGATCTTTCCGACAAGGTATTGTACGTGCCAAACAAAGATAATATGACCAATTTACGACCCCGTGAAGTTGGCTATCCAACTAACCGCAACGGAGCCCACAAACTCTTGGCATTCCATCTCTTGGGGTTAGGGTTTTAGTTGTTTAGAGTTTTCCCTTGTTGATTAATAATAAACAGGCCCTTGAGCCTCATTGTAAGACAATTCAGAGGCATGTAGTTGCCACATCTCTTATCATAGATAAGCTACCATCGTCCGAGCTAGTTTATTTCCATTTTGTTTGTAAGCATATTTCAGTATTTGATATTAACGAAATGAAGTGTTATTTATGCTGCATCTCTATATTTATGGTTATATCTGTAATTTGTTGCATTCCTGATTAAGTTCATATCATAAAGTTAATAAAGGCAAAAATAAGACCAAGGTCATTGGACACTTATCCCAAACAGGATGTTGGGCAAAACATCCTAGTGGGTGTTCATTTTGTTTATTATGGCTAAGAGAATTGGCAAAGGTAATGACACCGACATTGAAAAGGCAAAGAGACATTAATTGGCATTTTATTTATGAAAATAATGTAAAATAAGAGAAAAGGAAGGTGAAAGGTCATAGGTTACATGTAAGGATGAAATTGAAGAAAAAATAGTGGAAATTGAAGAAAATAGAGACCTCATTGATAAAAAGGCTTCTGAGGACTAGTTCACAGCTTTTGTCAGTTTAGTTTTGGAGCTCTTTCTCTATTATCTCTCTTTTATCATACTCTTGCAGACTTAGAGCATTCTTGGAGCACTCTAGCATTGGAGGAAGGAAGGTAAAGGAAGGAAAAGAAAGCAAATGGAAGCAAAGATCAAGCAAGGAAGAGTTGGATCAAGCGGCTACAATGGGATTACTTTGTAGGTATCGAATTGCATTTGTGATTCCCTTTCTAGTTTTGGAATGTATGGTACATGTATGTGTATTTGGTTCTCTTGCTATCATTGGCATGGGATTTTCTAGGTGTGAATATGGTTTCAACTTTGCCTTGCCATTTCCAGATAGCCATGGTATGATGGGGTTCTTTCATTTGGTTGAGCTTTGGATTGTCGGATGGTTTTTGAACTAGGTGATGTGGTGTTAGGAAAATTCCCAAGGGTCTAGGAATCCTTTGACTAGTAATGGCGGGATTGTGGTAAGGCCCAAGGGTGGAGACAGGCAAATTCCTCAAGGTATTGGTGAAGAAATCCGAAGGCATCTAAGCTTGGGTTAGGGCCTAGTGATCCCTTGAACGATTTTGGCTGGATTGCAGTAAAGCCTGGTAGTGTATAATTTTTTTTTGGCCTAGGAATCACTTGAATGGTAATGGCAGGATTGTGGTAAAGCCTGGTTGTATAGTTGAGGGTTTCGGGCCTAAGATTCCCTTGACTATTTTTGGCGAGATTGCAGTAAAGCCTGAGGAAGCCCTGGTTGTTTTGTTGTGTGTCCCACATTCATGCTTGGAATATGGCATGGGGGTGATTTGATGAAAGAAAGATTTGGTTCAACCCAATCTATGGTTGGGTGGTATGTGGAAGTCCTTCACTTCGTTGGATTTGCATATGTTAATAAGAGATCTTTCCCTCTTGTATATCATGAGTGTTTATTCTTTTTATTATGTGGCATTGATGGTTATTCTATCATTGTTATTATTCTGGTTATATTTTAGTTATAACCATGGTTTTATGACAAAGTTTAGTTATGGATTTCAACATGTTTTGATTGGAAAATGAATGGTTAATGAATACAAGACCTAATATATGTTATTGCAGCTGTTTTGAGAGGGCATTAGACCTTCTTGATGATTCTTAGATAAGTATCAATCTCCTATGTTCAGATGTGCATTTATAACCTGTAGATTACATGTTCACAATGTGTTTGACGAAATGGCTGTCATGGTTAGGCCTTATTAGGTCAATTTCTTTTCTAAGTTTTGCATTAATGGCTTTGTCTTTGTGTCATTCATCATTCTGGAAAGTTCTATCAAGTTTTGGGTAGAGGTATGGATCCTAGCCCTGAAAAAGTGGCTTAGATCTCAGGGTTGCATGCACAGAACTAGGTAATTTACACTGCAGTCACTGGGAGGTAGGGTTATCCATGCAACTATAAGCTTAAAGTCGCTAACTTTCCTTGTTATGCAACCAAATGGGAGTCTAGGTAAGTGAAAATGTAGTCTATCTCAGGGTTTGGGCACTTGGAGTGGTTGTTTAGCTTTTGGGGGTCATGTAGCTCCTGAGGGAGGTAAGTAAAGTTTTGGTTGGACAATTCCACTTCCTTAACTATATCCAGGAGGTTGAGTCATATCATAGTAACTCTTTGTCATATATTTACCCCAGTGGACCGGTAACTTGGGTAAGTGTGGGAGGAGGGTGTTACAAGCAATTTATCCTTCCTAAGCTTATTTATTTCGGATAGGTTAGCATCAAGGTCTCCTTGATTTTGATCAATATCTTCTTGAAACTTACTGTTCAAGATCTGCCTTCTTTCTTCTGCTTCTTCTACTTGTAGCTTTGGAAGAGTGACCTTTTCTGCTTCTCTGTTAAGAACTTGTATTTTTTCCTTCCACCTTTTATTTTCTTTCCTGAGGCTGTCAATTTCTACAACAACAATATCCAATATCTTTTGATTTTCAATAACTTCAATAATGCACCTCTTACTAGATTCTTTTAATTTTCTTGCAAATTATTTCTCTTCCATTTCCACTTCCTA
The DNA here is from genome assembly GCA_000404065.3 of Pinus taeda. Classification (NCBI taxonomy): domain Eukaryota; kingdom Viridiplantae; phylum Streptophyta; class Pinopsida; order Pinales; family Pinaceae; genus Pinus; species Pinus taeda. The sequence goes on along the minus strand of APFE030395887.1, from coordinate 15,771 downwards.
CACATGTTTCTAAGCCTATTAATCTCTGAAATAGCTACATCAATTTCTTGTTGCTTTTGATCAACTTCTTCCTTGAGCTTGTAATTTTCTTCCTCTATGTTCTTCAACTCTTTTGAAGCGTTGCAACAAAAACATGCAAGCCCCTTTTGTTGTCTCAAATCCTAGGCACTGTCACAACTCTCAATATAATCACAATAAATGTAATTTGTCAACAAGGTCATAGTCATTGTCACATCTTCATTTCATTCACACAACATTGTTACAAGAGATTGTCACAATGGTTATGTCCATAAGTATATTGTCAAGGTAAGGTCATTGTGAACATTGTTGTCACATCAAGCTCATGATATAAGAGGATTATTGTCACATAGGAGATCACTATCATGTAGATAAGAGGATCATTGTCACCATAGGAGATCACAAACACATAAGATAAATATCTCATATATTCACATTACAGGTCATATACAAACTACCTTACCAAAGCCAATCTACACCTACAGGAGTACTTGACATATAAAGATAACTTGTTGGATGATAACAAATTCTCTAGCTACGATGTGAAGTTTATATTGTCACTATTGTGATGCTGCTTGAATGAAGTCGACTTTAGATGTGCTTATTTCTTTTGGAAGATGCTTACATAAGTGCGTATATGCATCTCCTTAAGGCTGAAGATAACTTGTTCAATTTTCAAGCGAACACCTTTATTCAGATGCTTCAAATGAAGCATTTTTAGGTTTGTCTGTACTTTGTCTTCTACTGCATTAAAGACCTTGCATGCAAACTAATAGAATGCATCTTAAAATATATGCCATAGTACTCAATTTGGAAACCCTGATTGCAGTAAGCTTATTCAAGAATGATTGTATAAATGTGGAAAGTATGTATATTGAATTTTTATCAAAGGGGCCTTGCTTATTTGTGCATCATAGACTAGCCACTAGATAAGGAGAACAACCTGGTTGCCTTTAGAACAAAAACACAAAATAATGTTTGCGCGAGTAACCTTACCTTTGAGTATGCAATTGTTGTCACTAAACCTTCAATTAATCTTCTTATAATGTCGGCGGGCTTATGGACATGTCAAAATTTTAAAATCTTGAGCCCAAGATGACTTCACTTCCTTTTGGAATAAGATTATTGCTCAGTTGCAAGAAGGTTATGTTGTAAGGCTTGGAGACTCATACTGAATCAATAATACAATTGAAATCCTCCCATAATTGAATGCTTGTATGTTTGACCCAAGGTCTTCAGTAAAGTTGACTTCTTGAGCTTGTCACTGGAATAAATACGTGTGTATATCTGTGTGTGTGTTGTCTATGAGAATCTCTGAGAGGTAGCTTCAGATCACTTTTTCACTAGATATGGGATTAAGATTATACGTTGCAAGGTATGCCAAATAGTGCAAGATGGAACAACAATGCCATTAGTGTTTTTAGATGTCAATAGAGGTCACCAATGTACTTGCATTAGTTAAAGTGGCTCATGGGTGTCCTGTATCTAGAAATCTATCTGCCATCTTCACTAACACATCGAAGGTTATTAGGTATTGGTGTTCATCATTGCTCTGTATTAACATTGCTTTCCTAGATTTGAGGTGGAGTATGGGCAGAAAAGTAAGAAGTGGAGCTTTCCATCCTTTTTTGGGCCTAGGTTTCACCCATTTCTTAGTAGTAGGTGGAACCTTTCCTCACACAAGTGTGTTATCAAGGAATTATGATATATAGATAGAGGGAGGAAACAAGTCAAGGGGAGGGATAGATGATAGCACCAAAGGAGGCAATACAACCAATGTCAAGAACAGGGTAACTAAAGAGATGGAGGGAGGCAAGGAGAGATGGCCCGAGGAAAAGACATGAAGGGAGCCATAAAAGGCAAGAGGAATCAATCGAGTTTCAGGTAGGACCTGGGGGAAAGGCCAGAATATTTTGAAACTAGGAGGGGGATGAGCCCGACAGGAAGGGAAGAACCAAAAACTACAAGAGGAAACAATTCTTGAGTCTTGAAATGTTTCCAAGACAAGCAATAAATGTGAAGAGCCAAAATTAGAAATAAAAAGCAACAAAAAATTGAATTGAATAAATACTTGAAACTTGAGCAACCAAATGAAGTCTAATTCTACCACAATTAGCCATACCCATTTCGATGAGCTCACAAACCAACAAGAATAAATTCAACTCATGCTTGGAGGTGGCTTTGTCCATTGTTGTGATGCTCTGCCTCCATGAATGACTAATATGATTCATGAGCTTAGTCTCAAGTGTGACAAGCAATCGACAAGGAAGTTAAACCACCCTAGTCCTCGACTGTGTTGAGAAAGTTTGAGAACTAAATGGCTTTGCGTATGCATCCTCTCTATTGTTGCAATGAATTAAAGAGAGGGGATTCTGAGGTTGGCAAGATGTGTTGTATTATGATCGAGGTGAATTGTTGCCATGTCCACCATTTGTATTAAGAGGTAGGATGACTACAATGCCTCTCCCCGTGTGTCCTACACAAGTCACTCCATCCGCGAGAAACCTAGCTCATAGTTGAGTAATCTAGAAGACTTGGAATATACAGTAAATCGTTGAGGTTAAAATATAATATATTTGAATAAATATATGAAAATAAGTGATATGATTTAGTTACAAATGAGGGCCTTGTATAAATACTAGGTGTGATTCCATTTCATGAATAGTAATGTCCTAACTAGTAGACATGTCCTTTTATAAAGATTAATTATACTTGATATATTTATGTGTATAATATTATAAGAAAAAATAGCCTCGAGGGTTAGCTCAATTGGTTGAGTCGTCGTCATTAAAGTACCTTTGCTATTGAGAGGTCATGGTTTTAATTCTCTTAGCACTCGCGGGGTTGAGCCGACAAGAAGTGATCCCTTTGGGTGGATTTACCTCGTACAAATATTCTGTGGATGTAATAGTCACCGATCTCTGGGGTTTGTGAATCACAAAAAAAAATATTATGAGAAAATGATGGTGACAAAAATAATACAAGAGGATGAATTTTCTTCTACAAAGTTGATTTTCGGTTAACTTTGGGTTTATTATAAATCAATGTAAATCCATCTTTAACACACATTGTAACAACCTCGGGTTAATGTTTCATGTAATAAAGGATATTAAAGGAAAAAATAATAAGACCAAGGTCATGGGACACGTATTTCAAGCTGAATGGTGGGAAAACATTATAGTGGGCATCACTTGTGTTTTATTGATGGCTATGGAAATCGACAAAGGTATTGGAAAAGGAAAAGAGGCAATAATTTGCATTTAATAATGAGAAATGAAGGAAAATAGGAGAAAATGAAGTTGAAGAGACAAAAATATGCATGCAAGGGAAATTAGAGAGAAAATGAAGGAAAATGAAGAAAAAGGAGCCATTAATGATAAAAAGGCATGAAAGAAATAGTTCACAACTTTTGTCAGTTTTTGGCTTTGGATCAATTTCAGAGAGAGAGAGAGCTCCAAGAGGAGAGAGCAAGCAAGCAAAGGAAAATGAAAGGAAAGTAAAGGACAAGCAAAGGGAAGCACAAGAAAGCAAATGGTAAGCAAAGGAAAGCAAGGGAGCACAAGGATAAAGTTGGATCAATAGCTTCAACAGGAATATTTTGCAGGAAACAGGTTGCATGTGTGATTTCCTTGTCGAGATGTGACTGCATGATACATGCATTTGATTATTTGGTTCATTATTGTCATTGGCATGGGTTTTTCCTTGGTTGACAGTGGTTTTAGCCTTGCCTTGCCATTTCCTAGATAGTCATGGTGTGATGGGATTCATTTGTGGTTGAGCTTTGGATTGTTAGAAGGTTTTGGACCCGATTGAGGTGGTCTTAGGAAAATCCCAAGGGTTTGAGGTGGAGATGGTTTTCTACGGGAAGCCCTCGACAGATGGGTGGAGATAGGAAAATCTCTGGATATGGTGAAGGAATTATGAGGCATCCAAGCTTGTTTTAGTTTTGTGATCTCGAGACCGGTTTAGGTGAGATCATAATAACTTGAGGGTTGAGGTGGTTTAACCTCTAGAGTCCCTTTTTGGTTATGTAATGGTTTATACCATGAGATACCACATTCATGCTTGGAATATGGCATGTGGGTGATTGGCTGAAAGAGAGATTTGGTTCAACCCAATCTATGGTTGAGTGGTACGTGGAAGCCCCTGACTTGGTTGTATTTTGCATATGTATTTATGTATTGATTCCTCTAGACAATAATGAGCACATGTATTGGTTATTATGTGGATTTTATGGCTAATTTGTCATTGTTTCTATTTTGGTCATATACTCATTATGTGCATGGTTATATGATGTGTTGTTACTCTGGATCTTGTTCATGATGTTATAAATTACTGAATGGTTGATGAATGCCTAGGATAATAAGTGTTGTTGTGACTACTTGAAAAGGTATAGAACCTTCTTGATGATTCTCTGGTGAAGTTCAAAAGTTTATGATCATATATGCATTCATGACCTGTAGTTTCTATGTTTATCATATGTTTGACAAAATGTCTATCATGTACTAGCTAGGCTTGTTTTGGGAAAGATATAGCCCTAGTATTAATTGTTTAGACCCGTCATAATCTTAAACCTGATTCTAGAAAGTTTTGGACACTTCTAGGTAGTGACCTAAAGGCCATCCCTAAAAAAGTGGCACAGATCTTGCAATCACTGGCACAAAACAGAGAAATTTTGGTCATAACCACATGGAGGCAAGCATATGGGTGAAATTGGAGCCTCATAATTGTATGCACAGTGTGTCATGGGTGCAGTTTGGGCGTCAAGCTTGTGAAAATGAGTTCCAACTCAGGGATTGATCACTATGGTGGTTTTCAGGTTGTTAAGTGATCTAATGTCCCCGAGGAGTGGTAGTATGTGTTTCGGTTTGTAGGCCCCACTTCCATAACTGGAACTTGGAGGTCGGGTCATGTCATAGTAGCACTCAATTCATGTTTACCTTGGTGAGCTTGTAAAATTGGGTAAATGTGGGATGAGGCGTTACACACATCCATCAAACGTCACGATAGATTAACTTTCTTAAGATGCGATTTTTTTATCATTTAATATGCAAAAATTAATAAATGAATTAAAAATTTATAAATATTTACATCATAAGAATTTTTATCACTCTTAGTGTGAAATTTACTTGACTTACAATAACTGGAATTTACTCTTCTAACTAGTTAGAAGTTTATTAATATTCTGATTAATACTGAATAAATCACACTATAATTCTTCACAAATAAATTCCGTAGAAGCTAAATAAAATGGTGGAACTCAGAAAATAGATGAACACACATAACAAAATCGACATAATTATTTTTTGGACAATAGTCCTTGGAAAAAACTCGAAGGGAAAATCGATGCAACAAATGAGGGTTTGTTTTTATTATTATGCAATAGTAAATTTTGAGTACAATAATTTGGATAAATGCTCTCCCTTCTCCAAATAATATCGACTTCCCTCTTACCTGCTCAGACCCCACTAAGAAAACTCAACCTCTTGGAATTTGCACTCCATGGCCTAGGAATTATGCACTATCTGCTAGCTGGCTCAATATGGGTCGTTTGGTCTCCCTATGCCTATGGAAATAAATCACTCTACCTTCCAAGTGATCTCCCGACCTCCAACAACTGAATTGTCCTCCTTTCTGACACTTTAAACTGGGTTTCCGACCACTCTCACTGGCTATGCAACCCTCTTTGCAGAAATATTTGACCTTCCTACTACTATTGAATTTATGTTGGGAACCTCTATCGAAAAACTCTTTTGCTTCTCCCTCAATCACTGGTGTGCTCCTTCTCTAGCTCGAACTCTTCTTCCTATTAAATCTTTGTAACTCGATAGCTTGATCTGCCAAGGAACTCTCTCTCCCTATGTCTCACTATTGTGTTTATCTCCATTCCATTGATATGCTCTTATAACCTATTGTTGGAGCACCAACGACCATGATTAATTTTTTTATCAATGGATAAGATCACCTTAGACTCATCCGTGTGAGTCTCTAGAGATTTCTCGCTCTTTCTCAATTAGTTGTTGTTAATGAATCAATTTTCCTAAGTTAGACAAGCATTTTTTTAATTATTGACCAGTTAGTTTAATTGAGTGGTCTTTAGGTATTTTCTCTTGAAACCTTTTCTTGGTTTTGGAGATATTGTGTTCCTTAGCCTCTCCCAGATAAATTGAGACTAGAACACTTGTTTGATGCTACTAGAAAAAACTAACCCTTAGTGCTTGATAGATCTAAGTGTGCATACATGTATACATAGTTATTTATTTTTTGTTGCCATGAATATATGTACAAACATAATTATTTGTATTTTGTTTATGTATTATTGTATAGTCACATAATGTGAAGTGACAACATGATCTGTAAACTTTTGTGGATATTCCATTGCACAGTTTGTCAAAACATATTTGATAAAATTATATTTAAAATTTGGAATATTACACAATTAGATTTATAATTTTATTTGATTTATGGATTTGTAGAATTACTGTTATTAGTGGATGCATGAAAATTAGACTTGTGCAGAAAATAGAGAATGGAAAAATAAAATCTCACACACACATTTGACACAAGCTATCTTATGGGAAACCCTTTCGGGAGAAAAACCTAGCTGGAAGGTGAGGTCGCTCAGCTCTCTTTCTCTGAATGGAAATATGGTTGCGAGTACAAAGAAGTATGGCTTGTGGCCCATGTGATACTACAATGCACAAATCCTATGTGTGTGCTCTACCTCCTATCCCTCTTGGATATTTTTTCTCATCTATGATACAAATGCACTCGAAAGAATGGAATCCCCTTTCCTCTTAGTGGATTGGTTATAACATAGCATGATAGCCTACTAGTGGTTAGGTCTGACTACCTCAACTCTTAACCAAAGTTACACTATAGACTCTTCTATATTCTTATACACCATAATCACTTGGCTGACCCCATTGTTTGGTCAATTTAGTGTGTCCTAAATTGCTATATAAATTGTCAATCCAGGAGTCGTAAACTGCTGAAGTGAAGTGCACTATATATGCAAGAGAACCGTTTTCTTATTTCTTTGTCGTTTTTAGTTT
>APFE030395868.1:0-23504 GCA_000404065.3 Pinus taeda | reverse complement strand
TGGAAATTGCAGAAATAAAAATCAGCAGTAATAAACAACCATTAAAACACATTAAAACACTGATATTTTTGGTCAACGTGACCCTGGAAAAACCCCCTACAACTCTTGGGGAAAACCAGTTTGAAAGCTCTTCTTTATTTCTTAAAAATGTCTTTTATAACAAGAAAATATTCAGCAAAAATCAACAAGCAAACTTTTACAACTTATCTCAGCCTTGCTGAAAAACTGCCCTGCTGAAACTTCGCTGTTGTTACTTCGCTGCTGAAACTCCGCTGCTGATACTCCGCAGCTCACTGTCCAGAAATCTCCCTTGCTCTCTTGCTCTCCTTCTCTCAATCTGCTCATGAAAGAATTGAATCGAATATGATCTTTTCCTCCTTTTCCTCCCTTAATATAACTCCAAATGACTTTTGGGTGATCCAAGTGACTTTTGGGTGATCCCTAAATCCAATGGCTGAAATAGATTTAGATCAATGGTTGAGATTAAATTCACATTTAAATCTCACTTTCTATTTTTTAATTCACCCCACTTTAATAAAGACCCACTTAGTCATTTATTTCCAAAGTCACTTTTCCTTTCTAGTTTTTCATTGACTTTATAAAAGTCACTTTAAAATTAGACTTAGTAACTTTATCACTTAAAGTCACTTTTAAATTAGATTTTAACTTTATAAAAATTATAAAGTCACTTTAGGAGAAAAATTAAAATCTTTTGGACACTTTTCCCTAGGCCAAAGATCAAAGCCTAAGTGAACCACCTGTCCTTCGGTACCAAATGTCAACATTCTTCAACTTCGGAAGTGCAGCATAGTGTAGATGAGCCAATTTGTGGTGCCATAATTCACTCAGATGGTTGATGTTATGAACCATTGCTAGAAGTGCTCTTCTAGTGACTCTATAGCATCCTTCATATCTTGATTCAAATGTGAATGCATCTCTCATAGGTGAATCGGCTGGCCAAGTCAAAACTTTTCCTTTGATGAAGGGAACCTTCATCCCTTTATATTCCAATGCTGATATAGATACCAAATTCTTCATTAATCCCGATACATACATAACATCATGCATCATAATTGATTCCCTAGAATTCAGCTGAATTTAACAAACCCAAAGCCTTTCACAAGATGAGTGGAGTTGTCTCCAAGAATGATTTTCTGCTTAGTCTCCCTCTCTACTAGATTATATAGGACTTCCTTATATCCAGAGAAATGATGAGTGGCCCCGCTATCAACCAACCATCCCATGAATCCGGTGGAGAACTAGTATGGGCAAAAATAAGAATGTATGTAGATTTATTTACAACACTACTTTCATACCTGGGAGCCCTTGACTTCCTTTGAGGAGGATGATCTTCTTCATGATCACTTGAGGAGTCTCTTCTTCTTCTTTCATATATTCTACCGTAGATATTCCTTTGATTATCTTTTCTTCTTTTGTTATTGTAGTTGTCTATAGTGTTGTAACATGGCCTTTGTCTCTTATCAGGATAGTCTCGTGCATAATGACCCTTCTTGTGGAAATTGAAGCATTCAACATGACATAATGATCTGCCATTCCTTCCTTTCGCATTTTGAGAAGGAGGCTTCCTTGATGGACCTCCTTTAGCCTTCTTCCTTTTGTCGTGAGTGATATATGCAGTGGGCTCTCCCTCTTAATGTTTTTGAATCCTTCCTCTTGCTATCATCCTTGATTCTTCTTGTGTAAACTTCCCAAAAATTTCATCAAATGATGGAAGGACATTGTTGTTGCTGACTGTAGTAATGAAGGTTTCCCAAATAGGAGGGAGACCTCTAAGAGTCATAACTACTAGCTCCTTGTCAGACGCATTTTCTCCAACTCTCTATAATTGATCTCTAAGGCGAGAGATCCTCATAATGTAGGATTGAACAACTTCTCCTTTGTTCATCTTGGTTTCCTTGAGTTCATCTTTCAAGATGATGATCTCATTCAAGTTGTTGATTTCTATTTGGGAGACCTCTAAGAGTCATAACTACTGGCTCCCTGTCAGACGCATTTTCTCCAACTCTCTATAATTGATCTCTAAGGCGAGAGATCCTCATAATGTAGGATTGAACAACTTCTCCTTTGTTCATCTTGGTTTCCTTGAGTTCATCTTTCAATATGATGATCTCATTCAAGTTGTTGATTTCATACATGTCGACTATCTTGTCATACATATCTTTAGACTTTCGTAAATTCCCAACATAAGCAAGTAAATGATCTTGTAAACCATCAACTATAATTTGTTCTGCTTTGGACTCACCATTCTTGTACCTGTTCTTAAGGGAAGCGGAAGCATTTTTTGGACGCTCGGGCATCCTTCCTTGAATGTATTCCAACACATCATTATTGTCAACTTTCCATGCAACAAAATTTGATGCATCACCCAAATTTTCATGTTCCTTGAAAGGTAGAGGATGACATCTTGACCTTGACTAGGCAATCTGCTTTCTGAAAATGAAGGCTTCAATGCTTGTCTTCTTTTGGGCTTGTCCTTCACCTTAGCTCTTATACCATGTTAAATTTTTTGATTGTTCTATGTTGTATCAGTTACTTTAGCCCAATTTACTTCTTCATTAACAATGCATCCAATTATTAGAAATATAGCCAATCATAAACGTAACTGAAGAACGAACAATATATGTAGTGACAAAGAAGACAACAACACAACCATAAGAAGGAAAAACCCCACAAGGGGAAACCCTTTCAAATCTTCTTCTTTAATAGATCATCGTAAAATGTTTCCAGCAGAGAGTACAATGAGCCTAATACATAAGTTTGCAGTAGAGATTTACAAAACAGATCTTCAAATCTAGATAACAGCAAAGAGAAACCCAGATCCACTAGATCACTGAAGCCAACTAAAGCCAAAATGCAAAACCCTAGATCTAAACCCTGGATGCTCATCAAAATTGACTGTGTCTGAAACTCCTTGTACGCTCTCTTGGACATTGTGTGAGGGCATCTGTGACTGTTCGAACACTCTTAGGAGGTCTTTGTGCATGCGTCTGAGGTAAATCACACCAAAAAACATTGGACGCTTCCTTATAGTTACTGTGTGTGCGTCCGGGACAACCTGAATGCTCTCATGACTACTTTGTGCAAGTGTCAGGGGACTAATGCAGCCTGATCTGTCTCTAAACCCCTAGACGGTCCCTTAAGCATGTGTGCCAGCGTCTAGGGCTCTTTGGAAGTTATCTTGTCCATTTTGTGCCAGCGTCCACAGACTAAAATTCCTAGTTCTGTACCAACGTCTAGGAATCAGAAAACCCTAAATCAGAGTGAGCTTCATGCCTGTGATTTCAGACCCTTGCTTGAACTCGTTCTATTGAACCTGTGCGAACCAAGATAAAAAGAGAAGAATAGAAGATGGCTTGATCATTATGATGAAATGTGGTTGAGGTTGCTTCTATTTATAGGCTTTACTGAGGGTCCGCTTGGGGTTGAGGCCAACCTAAGCAGTTACACATGTGGTTAGGGCTGACCCATTCCATAATACATGTATGAATAAAATATTTCAAAACTCAACTTCCACTTGACCAATTGGGTGATCTTTAGGTAGATTTTGGTCCTCCCAAAATGAGGAATTTAATGCAAGCATCATCTTGGTCACTTGAGCTATCTAATGTGGAACTTAACCCTAGTTGCAAAATTAACACCAAATCCCTACCCAAAAGGGAGCTCAATATTTGGAAATTTGTTAAAATAACTTCAAATGACATATCCTTTTTGAGAAATGGTAGAGTAGTGATATCTTAGGTTATAAGTCACATATTTTTCCAAGATATCACTTGATATATCATCCCTAGAATCTAATACTATGGACCCCTGCTTCATTTCTTCATTCTTGCTTAATGAAGTACCACTTCCATCCTTCCTTTATTTGAATTTTCTTACGCATATGTTATCAATTTTTCAAAAATGATAGAATATTCATATCAATTAGATTTTGAGTCACACTGAGCCTCATCTTTCCCAACTGCTTTCACCAAAATTTTCAAGGGCTTTAGTGATGTCTTATCTTTCTTCTTCTAGACACACCTACTATTTGCTTTGGGGAATTCATTCCATTTCCAATATCATGGAATTTTGAACATTCAAAAAATGTTTTCCAATAGTCTCGAGATTGGGTGAAATCCCACAAACACCGTATAGTTTCTATTTCCTTTGCAAAATCCCCTCTAAATACCCAATTCCACTAAAAATGTTAATAACTTCCTATCTAGTATTGTATGAAAATCTACATCTAAATCAATAAACTAGTGCTCAAACTCTCCCAAGACCTTTCAAATCATTTTTATGCCATAATTGAGTAAGCTTAGCAGCATCACCCACACTAGATCCTTAAATACAATTTCCTTTTGAGGATTGAACCCAAACATCCACCTCTTTATGTCTATAAGGAAAAGACTATTGTACCATAGTTTGGATAAAATTTTCTCTATATGTACTACAAACCTAAACTGAAAGGCAAGCCAAATTACATATATGTATGTGGAACTCCAATGTATTATGAAAAATTCTGAATCTAATAAACCAGAAATCCTACTTCAGTAAACTGATTTGCATTACCTACTTGTGTTCTTCATTTAACAAGTTATTTTCAGAATTATTCAAAAAATATTAATGCAAATACACTACAGCCTACACTAATATACATATCAAGTACTGAAAAATAAATGAGACAACCACACAAAGGACACACTTATTTTTGGACTAAACGTCCTTGGAAACACCCAGTGTGGGAAAACCAGTGCAACAGATATGAGAGCTTTATTATCAAGCAGATTTTTGAATAGAAATAGGGTGCCAAATCTGGCTCACCCAACAGAGAATAAACCTGGCAGAAGTACCTCTATCCAGAGATAGGTATTTTGGCGAATCCAACAGTTGAATGATGAAAACCCACAGGTGACTGTGTTGTCCCCAATGTTGTGCAGCGATGGCTACTCCCAACTCTACGCTGGAACTTTGTCACCCTCTCAGTGAGCCTTCCCGACTCAGAAATGGGTCTGTTGAACTGCTACTTGATCTGCCAAACAAAAACCTCAGCGTTGCCTCTAAGTGACTGCGTCAACTCCTCTAGCCTTCGCGTCACCCTTCTAGTGTTGCGTTGTCTCTCCCTGGTGTTGTGTTGCCCCTCTGCTATGTATTCTCGACCTTGGACTGAAGTCCCTCTGCTGAACTGCCCCTCTCTGCACTAGAAGCTCACTCTGAAATTCTCAGCAAACCACGCCCCAGAATTTCGAACTAGCTCAAGTGTCGCTCTCTCTGTGTGTGTTCTCCAACTGACTCCAAGCGTTCCTTTATACTTTTCCTGTTGAGAAATCAACGATTGTGATATAATCTCTAATCAATAGCTAATATTAAACTAGACTTGATCCTTGTCACTTAAAATCTTCTCACCCATATTTACATTATTTCACTTTAATCTAATTTCCTAAGTTTTAACTTAGGCACCATTAAAAATAATTAATTATTTGAATAACATGCACTCTGGGTGGAATTTCTCCAAACGATTTTCGGGTCTTGGAGATCTCATGTGTTCCAGCCCCTCCACAAAATTTCAAAGCTAGAGCACATCTGATGCTACCAAAAAATCAACACTCCCTCTTAGTGAGGAATGTACTCTAGCAATACTTCCTAGTAGAAGTATCACACTGATCCACAACATCAGTCCTTTGCGTTGCTAATGCTCAGCCTACTTCCCTTCATCCAATGCAATGCTGAAATCTATATTGTTGCCCATGACACTGCCACTACCACTGTCGCATCCCTACTGCAACTCCCTCTCAATATGCTGCATCATGCTACCCATAACACTACCACTGCTAACTGCTACATTGCAACTCAGTTGCTGAGAAGTAAGCAACTGAAAAGCCACCTAAAAGCTGAGATATTGGTCAGTCCGAATGCACCTTGATGATGAAGCTACCTCTACTGCTAATCTGCCCTGACGCTTTGATGCTACTACATTACTGTTGTATCTACTATGTGCCTCCCGCACTGCTCCAACACTCTACTGCGTTGCTTCAGAATTTGGCACGTTAGCTTTGCCATTGTTGTTCCATCATCTTTCGTACCAACTAACTCCCGCCATTCTTCTAGTGTCATTAAGGGCTCCCATAGCTGTATGTGATCCAAAATTTTGGGCACCTCAAGGATCCCGCCTTGCATGTAGTCCTCCTGACTACAGCTCAGTATTGCCCCACCTCTTCTCTAGAGGTGCATGAGCACTCATGGCACAATCATCATCGTCTTATCTGTCAGCTTGCACTGGAGCAACCTTTGAGTCAAACTTCTCTTCTTTGCCCTTCTTCTGAGGGCACTGTGTGGTGAAATGACCCATTTCTCCACATCTACAACATCTGACTTTGGATATGTCCTTTTTCTTTCGTTTCTGCTGCCCTTGTTGTCCTGCTGATGCGAGAGCTGCATCCTCCTCTTCCTCCTTCTTGATTCTGACCCCTTTGCTGCTACTTCCCACCTTGGTCAACCATATGATCTCTTCCTGTTGAAGAGATGCCCACATCTCCTCTCAACTGAGAAGAGAAGCCCTGCCCAAAATTCTTGGACAAAGGTTTCCCAATCTGTAGTGACTGCATTCAGGGCAATCCTGACCATAAATTCAGGATCTGGAGTAGCTCCTATGGAAGTTAGTTGGTCACGGATCCTTTGCAAACTGAGAAGGAAGGGATCGATTTCTTCTCCCTTCTGCATCTGAAATTGTCTCACCTAACTCTCAAGCAACATCTTTCGCTGAACGAAAGTTCCCTCGTACAATGTGGCCAAGACCTCCCACATTTCCTTTGTTGTATCTTTCTCAGTAATATGTGGGATCACATGATCCTTGACCCCTTCCAAGATCATGCACTTTGCTTTTGCCTAAGCCTTCTCGTACATCTTGAGAGGATCAACATCAACCGGAACAACAACCGTCCTCAAGGCATAATCCTTGATGCAGTTTTTATCCAAAACTGCCAGGATCCCAGCCTTCCAAAGGACGATGTTGGATGCTCCATCCAACTTGTCCTGATCCCTTTGTCTGTTAACGACCATCTCTACTCAAATGAATGTCGAATTGGTTCTCTTCTCCCTCTTTCAATGCTGCCCCAACAAAACTCGGATCTAGATTTCTTTGGTGCTAGAAATCATCTAAGGAACAAGCTCCCTTTGAATTTCGATTTCCTTCACGAAAATCCTTTTTCCAACCACTGTCGAACCACCCCTCTCTGATCTCTCTTTGCTGCTACTCAACACTAGATCTAGATTTCTTAGCAAGAAATCTTCTGAGGAATTGATTCCCTCTACTTTGCTTCTGCCCCAGTAGGTATTGTTCTGCACCAACAGAATCAACACCCCACCAACAACTCCAGATGAAATTTGTGTTGCACCTCTAGCCACGGCAATTGAAAAAATGAGACTCATCGGTCTCTGCGTTGGCCCAGTAACCACTGCACTACCCTCTACAACAACGACGTCACCCAATTAGGTTGATGCAGGCTCTGCGTGAGCCTCCCTTGGTGACTACATCACCCTTCCTTTGCTCTCTTGGCCAAAAACTGCGTTGTCTCTCGAGACAACTGTCTTCACACACAAATTTTCCTTTGTCCTTTCATTGATGGCTTCAGTCCTCCTTGATTTGCAATTGCTCTGATAGAATGTGAAACTTTCTGAATCTAATAAAGTAGAAATCCTACTGCAGTAAACTGATTTGCGTTACCTACTTGTGTTCTTCATTTAACAAGTTATTTTAGAATTATTCAGAAAATATTAATGCAAATACACTGTAGCCTACACCAATATACAGATAAAGAACTGAAAAAGAAAAAAAAAGAAAAAAAAAGAAAAAAAAAAGAGACAACCACACAAAGGACACACTTATTTTTGGACTAAACGTCCCCGAAAAAACCCAGTGTGGGAAAACCAGTGCAACAGATACGAGGGTTTTATTATTAAGAAAATTTCTAAATACAACTAGGGTGCCAAATCTAGCTCACCCAATAGAGAATAAACCCGAAAAAAGTACCTTTATCTGGAGACAAATAGTTTGGTGAATCCAGTAGCTGAATGATCAAACCCTAGAGGTGACTGCGTTGTCCCCAATGTTGTGCAGCGATGGTTGCTCCCAGCCCTGCACTGGAATTGCGTCACCTCCTCTAGGACTTGTGTCACCCTCCCAGTGAGCCTTCCTGACTCAAAAATTGAGCTGTTGCTTGATCTGCCTCACAGAAACCCCATCGTCGCCTCTAAGTGACTGCGTTAGCTCCTCTAGCTTCTGCGCCACCCTTCTGGAGTTACGTTGTCTCTCATTGGTGCTGTGCTGCCTCTCTGCTATGATTCTTGACCTTGGACTAAAGTCCCTCTGTGGAACTACCCCCTTTGCATTAGAAGCTCACTATGAAATTCTCAACAAACCACGTCCCAAAATTTCAAACTAGCTCAAGTGTTACTCTCTCTCTCTCTCTCTCTCTATTCTCCAATTGAGCCCAAGCCTTCCTTTATACTTTTCCTGTTGAGAAATCAATGGATGTGATCTAATCTCTAATCAACAGCTAATATTAAATTAGACTTGATCTTTGTCACTTAGAAGCTTCTCACCCATATTTACATTAGTACAATTTGATTTAGTTTCCTAAGTTTTAACTTAGGCACCATTAAAAATAATTAATTATTTGAATAACATGCACTCCAAGTGGAATTTCTCCAAACGGTTTTTGGGTCTTGGAGATCTCATGTGTTCTAGCCCCTCCACAAAATTTTGGAGCTAAAGCACATTCAACGCTACCCAAAAACAACATGCATACCCTAATGACACATACTACATGTTCTCCATCCACAAATTTAAATAATCCTCCATGACTAGTGTCCCCATGAACGGGGAATTTTCCTATTAGAAAGGTAATTTTGAGATTTTTAAGTTGTGGAGTATTACAATGGATCATGTTTGTTTAGGATGGCTCATAGTTTGCTAGTAGAAATCACTGCAATCATTTCCATGATCAATAAAGATTGTTAATTTATCATTAATCCTATCTACCTCTTATGTGGCTTGATCAAACCTTTGCATTATATTGTATGGTAAAAGTCTCAGTTCCCCTACAAATATGGGGTTTTCTTCCTCTAATAAGGAACCATTTTCATCATAGAAGCAAAGGGCCTCCTTCAATGGCCACCGTGAGACTATGTTGTCTTCACAAAATGCGTAAAAATATGTGTCTATGAAAACTGAATTGGTTTTTACTGTGTTCTTGTACATGTGGGGATTTATACATTACTTGTTGTGTCCTTGTATATGCATAAATTTAGAAATTACTAATGGACAAGATGAAGATGCAAATAATTAGGAGAAAGTCCTCCATCAAGTATGGACCGTCCATGATATTCCTTAGTAACCGAGTATGCAATCACTAGGGAGAGAAAAAAGGCTCAAGAAAGGAAATAATAGGTTATCCCTGAACATTTATTAGCAAGGTGTGCTTATGCAATATAACTCTTCTTGGATCATTTTGATTTCATTCCAGAGGCTTTTTGATGAGTTTCCAAGGTTTTTAGAACTGTTGAGAAGTATTAACAACTTTTAGTAGTTCCTTCTTAGCCCTAATCCTAAAGATACATAATCTCACTCACTTTAAGAACTTTAGATTGATTTCATTTTATAATTGCATTTACAAACTATCTCCAAAATAATATCCAAGAGGATGAAAGGAATTCCCTTTTGTCAAAGTATTCCTAAATGGGAGCCAAATTCATGACACAATGGGGGTAGCATAGGAGTGTCCCCATTCAATCAAGTCGAGGAACATAAAAGCCCTATCCTTAAAGGTGGGCATTTCTAAAGCATTTGATAGGGTAAGTTGGCTTTTCATTTGAATCATCCTTATTCATCTTGATTTTTGTCATGGCTATGTTACTTAAGTAATGAGTTGCATTAGCCCAATTTCTTTTGTAATTTTGATTAATGGTGTTACCTCTCCATTTTTAAAATCTAAAAGAGAGATCAAATATGGTTGTCCTCCTCTGCCTTATTGTTGCAGAAGATATTAGTAAATCTATAAGGGATTCCACGAAAACTAGAAACATCAAAAGTATAAATGCTGGTACATCCTTTCATGTTACCAATTTTCTCTTTTTTGATGATATTTTAATCCTTTGTGAAGTATCTAGAGGGATGATAGAATATCTTAGAGAGATCATCAAAACCTTATATGAAGCAACTAGTATGAAGTTTAATATTGATAAGTCAACAATATCCTACGAGGGACTCTTGGATAATAAAAAATCCTTGCATTAAGCATTGGTAATAGATGAGAGATTAAAATACTTATGCTTTCATTTCAAAGTAAATTGATATAAAAAGGAAACCCCCAATGGCTAATAACCAAGGTAGAGAAAAAACTCAAACCATGGTGCAATTGAGGGCTCTTTAGGTAGGTTGATTAGTTCTTATATAATCGAGCTTGGAATCCATCTCTGTCTATTGGATGTTCTTAGCATGGATTTTGAAAGAAGTCCTAGAATCATCAAGTTTGGGGAGGTAGAAATGTAGGGATAGTTCTAGCCTCTTGTAGAAAATTAGCGGTACCAAATTCTTAAGGTGGATGGGGCTTTAAGAACATATTCCTCTTCTCAAAGGCCCTTACAACAAAAAATGTATGGAGACTGATACAAGGCTTTGGACTCTATCCATAGGGAACCAATATAAATATTTTTTTTCTATATCCACAAAAGAATGGATCAGGAAGACAATTCAATTATAAGACCCCACCCCATATTTACCCACTTCTACAAGCTTACTAGGGTAAACATGAGTTGAGAGTTACTATGCATGACCCACAATCAAAGATCTAGTTATGGAAATGGGGCCTAACTAACCAACTTGTACAAAACTTATTGCAACTGATCTGAAAATGGGGCACTAAGGCTTCTTGTCTAGCTTACAAGAACCTCTCCCATTTCCAAAGCTTAAATGTTCTCAAGATATTATGATTAACCAATTGCGGAATTAAATATGCTTGAATATAGGTGTATGCTTGTGTTTGTCCTTAACTGACCGATTGCCTTTAGTTTATTTACTTAAACTGATATGCAGCATGTAACAGTGAGATAGTGCAGCAAATAGACATCATACACAAAGCGATAAGATGCAGCAAGTAAACAAACCATAAGACATCAATATAATATGGAGTTCACCCAAAACTCTTGGGCTACGTCTCCTTGAGCTCTAGTCAACTCGACTAGGTTCTTTGGGATTATGGAAAATTCCTTTTACAAGCTCCACGCTCAACTCCACTGTGTATTACACAGAAACAATGGGCTTAGAACACCATCTCATCCCTGGCTCTAAAGCTTTTAGGCTTTCTGGCTCTGGCTCTGGCTCTCGGTTCTAGCTCTGGCTTTGACACTGGCTCTGGCTCTTGGCTTTGACTCGTGGCTCTGGCTCTTAGCTCTGGTTCTAGCTCTGGCTCTGGCTCTAGCTCTGGCTCTTCGCTCTGGCTTCTCTAAGCTCTCTCTCTCGGCCTCTGCATGTCTCTGTAATTCGCCTGACCTCCAAGCGATTCTTCAGCAACCTTCCAGTGACCTCTTTCAAACAAGCAGCTCCCTTGACAATCTTTAGCTCCCTTCAGCACTTGTGCTCTCTGTGTTTTGATCATGCATCAGTTACAATTCTCCATCATTGAAGAACTCGACTGTTTCCTCACAAGAATCTGTTTATAAATGAAAAAGAACAGGCGGGCAGGGAAACCTAGTCGTTTTGCCTTCCTCTGGCCGTTTCAGCCAAATAACAGAAATACACAGGAAACACATGCAAAACACATCATGGGCCTTTAGCCCGAACTTCAAATATTATGGAATCGACCGTATAAACCTATCGTGTCCCTCCAAATATCACTTATCTCTATCGCTTAGGGAGGAGGTCTAAAAACCTCAATACATAGGATTTACAAAGAAATCCCGTAAATCCGGACTTCAAAAGTTATGAGATCGCGCTTATAATCCCCATTGCGTCCACCTTTGGTTGCCATATCACATCGCATTGTTGCATGGTCAAAAGACCATTTACATAGGAATTACAAAGAAAACTCGAAATTCCAAATTTCAAATATTATGAAATCATGTCCATAATTCTTATCGGGTCCACCTTTTTATCGGCATATCACAAGTTGCAATCGCAATGTGCATTAGCCCTAGTATCAGGGGTTCGCCGATCGCTCTATCGGCGCTATCACATCGGCCCATCGGAACATCGGCATATCGCATATCGTTGTCGCAACGACCACAGAGGTCTTCCCTTTGGTCACGCCGATTGCTGATCCACCGATCAGATCTTGACTGTTGATCCATGACCTCTAATCCAATGGTTGCCAGTCTGTTTCGGGCGCGTAACTTGCGCAGGGATTAACCGCCTGAAAAAACGGTTTCCTCTCTCCTCCGTCGTGCCACGCATCGGCCAATGTATGGATTTGGGCGGAGCCCGTCTTATACCGCTTACCGCCTGAGGCCTGCCCGAAATACCACTTGCAACCTTCCTTTCGGAATTTAGAAGGTTCACATGTTTGGTTTATAAATCTGTTGGGTCTGCCAAAGGCCTTTTACGCATGTTTAAAGTCCTTTCCATTTTTTTATTGCGATGTGATAAAGAAATACGATGAGATGGGTTTTAAGGGTTTTTATGTTAAAAACACATTTTTCCCCTTAAGTCTCATTTATATAAGAATTTGCCTCCTTTTTAAAGGACAAAGGAAACCTTCTTTTTGTGATTACTTCTTCATTTGAAGCCCATTTTAGCCCATTCAAGTTGCAATAGATTCAGAATGAAAAGATCTACGCAATGGAGTTATTTCCAAGAGTATCTTTGGACATTCATTTTTCCTTTGTGAGGAACACTTTAGACTTAGAAGTCTATCTTAGATCCATTTTGGATCACACCTTCCCACTAAAAGAACTTTTGGTCTCCAAAAGACTGACATATTGATTTTAACAGTAAATGAGAGTAACATCACCCTCTTATTTCAACCTCCATACACTTGCCTTACATAGTGCCT
This sequence comes from Pinus taeda, assembly GCA_000404065.3. Lineage (NCBI taxonomy): Eukaryota > Viridiplantae > Streptophyta > Pinopsida > Pinales > Pinaceae > Pinus > Pinus taeda. The sequence goes on along the minus strand of APFE030395868.1, from coordinate 10,458 downwards.
CTGAACCAAAGCCTTTGACCACTCTCCTTCCAAGATGTGTTGGTCCTCCTGGGAAGAACTGGTTTCCTCCTTGACTTCATGCAAAGCTCATGCTGAGATGGTCACAGAAAGTAGTTTGAACTTCTCTGCCTTGATCATTGATCCAAGGTGGTTCAAATCAATGTGAAGTTACATTTTCTTCACAAAATTTTCATTTGTACCTGTTTGACAAGTTGCCAACAATAACTGTTAACAACAACATAAATACATACAGCAACTAGATGGCATAAACTCCTTCAATAAAAGAAACAAATTTCACATCTTGTGAACACCTCCTTGTCTTACATCTACATACAAATGATGGACTAGATAACAAGCCCACAAAACATGCCTTTAAAACAAATGACCCTTCAATTCAAGCATGTAGAGAAAGACGTCTAGGACTCTTTTTCAAAGATGAAACACTTCATCATTATCTCCATCTTGGATACCAAGTTAACTTCTCCCAAGTCAACATTGCATCACATGCATGTCAAAGCAATCAACCCTGCAAGTTAATTACACATACATCTTCAAATACAAGGAAAAAATCAACATCCTTGTTTTCATGCATATCAAGCTTATGCATGTATTTCATCCTTCAACTTTCACTTAAGCACGTTGTACTTTCGAAGTTGAAATCAAATATAATGTTGCAACAACAAAGTGAGTCTCCTACTCAACTTCTCCATTCACCTTCTTGGTAAAATCCTGCAACTTTCATTCCATTAACAAAGAAATGCAAATATATGCATCAATAGACATGCAATCTTAATATAAGAACTCTAACCATTTTCTACCAATCCCTTTCAAAGGTGTTACCTTTGTCTGCACATCAGCATCAATATGTGAATCATCCTAAAACACATCATCCATGGAAACTTTCTTTCCATTTCTGGCATCTTCTCTTTCCACTTTCTTCAGTGTTTGGGAAGCATTGCTATATTCAGAGTCCAACATTTCGCAGTGAGATGTCCTTGCTTATGGCAGTAAGTGCGCTGCATGTGTATCCTCTTGACAGCATGACTTGCCTTGTACAATGGACCTTTGGAATCTTGCTTCCTTTCCTTCAAAAGTTTCCTATATGTGGTCATTATCTTCCAACATCTAGAAACATTATGGTTATCTAAACCACAAAAGGAACATGCAATTGTTTCCCCATACTTATATGGAAATTTATCATGCTTTACAAAATCAAACAGAACGTGATTAGAACCAGATTTATACCTTTCTCTTTCACCTTTATTGCCTTCATGAGGAGGTGAATTGAATGACGAAGTGGCTCCCCTTGGAACACCATCAATCTCTTTAAGGCTTTCAGAGTTTCCACAACTCTCTGGTTCAAGTGTGTGCTTTTGAACACCTGCATCCTACAAATGATGTTTCAAGCTATTGTATTCCTCCTAAATACAATATTCGCACTCTTGAGGTAGAGGACCTGAAATGAATCTCCTTCTTGGAACCGTTTCAATGGCCTTCATGGCAGCTTTGAAACTTCTTCCATAAGACTGTCCATAGCCAAGACCCAAATACTTAGGCCTTTCCTCAACCATTATTGGCTCAACAATACCTTGTGCATGTTTACCCAAGCCTTTTCCTTCATAGCCCTTCTTGGACATTAGCTTGGAACCTATGCCTCTAGTATGTTTTTCAAAAAAACCAATATAAGCATTTTGAGAGGAATTCGAAGACAAGAGAGAACTATTTACCTCTTCTTCAAACTGATACTTGACTAAGGCTTCCTTGGCAACAAAGAGCTGTGACTCCAAATCATGCATCCTTTTTAGGTTCATATTTGCAATATGAAGTTGCCTCTCCATTTCCTGCAATCTGTCAGAAAGCATCTGCTTCTCTTCCTCCACGGAATTCAACTGCTCTTTAAGTATGCTGCCTTTGCTTCCATCTTCATACATTTCTCTCACCTTTTCCATCATGATGAATAAGTATTGATTCATGTCTCCATCAAAGAATCTTGTGATGGAGGAGGAATTTAAGGACTCACTTGTAGAAGTTGCCATTATCAAAATGAACAAAAGAACTTCAAACAAGATTAACAAAGAGCTTATTCAGCGACCTTTTGCAATAAACCTCTTGTGCTTCAAGGATTGCCTTGAGGCCCTTTGGGATAGAAGAATGCCTTCAACCCTTCTTCCTTTTTGTCCTTCATGGACTGAGCTATCAATAACTTTCCCTTCACCTCTGCAAACTCAAACGATAGTCAGTCTGCAAACAAGGATACAATCAACCTTTGACTATTTAAACACCTTTTAGACAAGCAATCTTTGCTCTGTCAATCAAGAATTTTGATTTGATACCACTTGCTATGGTATAATCAGCTTTGATATCACCTTCTTTGAAGGTGGGGTTAATCAATCTCAGGCTCTGATACCACCTGATCTGAAAATGGGGTACTAAGGCTTCTTGTCTAGCTGACAAGAACCTATTCCACTTCCAAAGCTTAAATGTTCCCAAGATATTATGATTAACCAATTGCGGAATTAAATATGCTTGAATATAGGTGTATGCTTGTGTTTTTCCTTAACTGACTGAATGCCTTTAGTTTGTTTACTTAAACCGATAGGCAACATGTAACAGAGAGATAATGCAGCAAATAGACATCATACACAAAGCGATAAGATGCATCAAGTAAACAAACCATAAGACAGCAACATAATATGGATTTCACCCAAAACTCTTAGGCTACGTCTCCTTGAGCTCTAGTCAACTCGACTAGGATCTCTAGGATTATGGAAAAGTCCTTTTACAAGCTCCACACTCAACTCTACTGTATTACATAGAAACAATGGGCTTAGAACACCATCTCATCCCTAGCTCTGAAGCTCTCAAGCTTTCTGGCTCTGGCTCTGGCTCTGGCTCTTGGCTCTGGCTCGTGGCTCTGGCTCTTAGCTTTGCCTCTGGCTCTTCACTCTAGCTTCTTTGAGCTCTCTCTCTCAGCCTCTGCGTGCCTCTGTAATTCGCCTGACCTCCAAGCGATTCTTCAACAACCTTCCAGTGACCTCTTTCAAATAAGCAGCTCCCTTAGCAACCTCCAACTCCCTTCAGCACTTACGCTCTCTGTGTTTTTATCATGCATCGGTTACAATCCTCCATCATTGAAGAACCCAGCTGTTTCCTCACAAGAATCCGTTTATAAATGGAAAAGAACAAGCGGGCAAGGAAACACGGTCGTTTTGCCTTCCTCTAGCCGTGTTGGCCAAATAACGGATATACACAGGAAACACACACAAAACACATCATGGGCCTTTAGCCCGAACTTCAAATATTATGGAATCGACCCTATAAACCTACCGGGTCCGTCCAAATATCGCTTATCGTTATCGCTTAGGCGGGAGGTCTAAAAACCTCAATACACAGGAAATACAAAGAAATATTGTAAATCCGGACTTAGAAAGTTATGAAATCGCGCTTATAATCCCCATCGGGTCCGCCTTTGGTTGTCATATCGCATCGCATTGTTGCATGGTCAAAAACCCATTTACACGGGAATTACAAAGAAAACCAAAAATTTCAGATTTCAAATATTATGAAATCACATCCATAATTCTTATTAGGTCCACCTTTTTATCGGCATATCACAAGTCGCAATCACAATGTGCATTGGCCTTGGTATCGGGGGTTCGCTGATCGTCAATCGCTGATATCGTCGATCACTCTATCGGTGCTATCACATCGTCCCATTAGAACATCGGCATATTGCATATCGTTGTCGCAACCACCCCGGGGGTCTTCCCTTTGATCACGACGATCGTCGATTCGCCGATCAGATCTCGATTGTTGATCTGCGACTGCTAACCTAATGGATGCAAGTCCATTTCGGGCACATAACTTGCGCGAGGATAACAACCCAAAAAAGTAGTTTCCTCTCTCCTTTGCCATGCCATGCATCGACCAATGTATGGATTCGGGCAGAGCCTGTCCTATAATGCTTACCGCCTGAGGCCCGCCCGAAATACCACTTACGGCGTTCCTTTCGGAATTCAAAAGGTTCACTTGTTTGGTTTATAAATCCGTTGGGTTCGCCGAAGGCCTTTACGCCTGTTTAAAGTCCTTTCCCTTTATTTATTGTGATGCGATAAAGAAATGTGATGAGATGGTTTTTAAGGGTTTTTATGTTAAAAACACATTTTCTCCCTTAAGTCCCATTTATATAAGAATTTGTCTCATTTTCAAAGGACAAAGGCAAACTTCGTTTTGCGATAACTTCTTCATCTGAAGTCCATTTTAGCCCATTCACATTGTAGTAGATTCAAAATGAAAATATATAAGCAATGAGGCTATTTCCAAGAGCATCCTTGGACTTTCATTTTCCTCTATGAGGAACACTTTAGATTTATAAGTCTATCTTTAGATCCATTTTGGATCAACGACACTCAAAGACACCTGATCACCCAGATGTCAAACACTTTCCACTGATGACATTTTCTCTGAGCTGGAACCACTTTCAACCAAACTTTACAGCCCAACCACACGCATGTAGTCTTGCTAGTGCGATCAGAGATCTCCAACTACATGCATAAATCAGCCTCCATGCAACTGCAGCTAATATTCCTTAGTTCTGTGCTCGCGACCACATAATCAGTTCCAAATTTTTAGGGCTAGCCTACAAGCCAACTGCTTAGGCCTACGTAGAACTTTCCAGAACCCCGTTAGTGATAATCACATGTCTGTATAATTTTTTTTTCTAGGCTTAGAGCTTGTCCAACCTTGGCAACACACATGAACCATTTATACAAACACTTCGTAAACATAATAATTGTAGGTCATGAATGCATATTTTTTCATTGTTTCCTTACTTTCATCAAATGTTTATCAAGAAGGCTTATTGCCCTCTTAGGCTAGTTGCAACAACACTTATTAGCTCATGCATTCATATAATCATTCAATAAATTATCGAACCATGAACAAGATCCATAACAAGAACACATCATACAATAAGAATGTACCATGCTTATAACCAACATTTGACTAGAATGAATCCATGACAAACCGAACATAAAATCAACACAATAACAAATACTTGTGATAATTGATCTCGATAAAAAATAACACATAATAACATATGCATAGTACCAACCAATTCAGAGACTTGCACGTACCACCCAACCATAGATTGGGCTGAACCAAATCTTTGTTTCAACCAATCACCCCTATGCCATATTCCAAGCATGAATGTGAAATCACATGGGATAAACCAAACATAAACCAATAGGGAATCCAGAGGTTAAACCACCTCCACCCTTAAGCCACAAAGATTTCACCTAAATCAGTCCATAAATTACCCAAACCACTAAAAGCTTGGGTGCCTCAAGATTTCTTCACCATACCCAGAGGAATTTCCTTGTCTCCACCTTGTTGATTTTCAAAATAGGCACAATGATGGAAGTAAAAAAGGTATTAACAAAGAGGAATCTCATGATACAGTTGGAGAATAAGTGAAAAGAATTGGAATTGCAGGCTAAAATATTTAACAGAAAATTTAATGTATTGCACAAGGTATGGCTTAAAGTCTTAAGAGCTTCTAATGGAAAATTAATTCCATTAGAGAATTATCAAGATCAATTATGTAATATTGCTATAGATGCATCTAAGTTTGCTAAATTCATAGGAACTATAAGTGGAGAAGCTTTCATGGAAGGCCTTCAGCATGATCTCTTCATTCAACATCAAATCCATCATCTATTTTTAAATAAACCAACTTTCCAGACATACAGAGAATTAGATGAGATATTTTGAAGCATGGTCAAATTTTCAATTCCTAGTGAAGAGCGATGGGATAAGTTGTTGGAGCTAGTTGAATAAAGACAAACATAAATCCTATAGTTCTGGGGAGCATGAAAACAGAAGTAGTTACAGTCAGCAACAATTCACCTCAAAGTCTGAACAAAAAAACAAAAATAGTCTAGATTTCCTATTACTTAGTTCTATTTTGGAAATATCTACATGTTTTTAGTAGATATTATTTTTTAATAAATTTTATTTGAAGTCCGAATCAATTCGAGACCAACTCTATAAATGTTTTGTAAAAAACTTAGTAAAGGTTGGATTATTCAAGAAGAAAAGATTTTCATGTGACTGTAAGCAGTGAAATATATTTGTAAGTAATCAATTTAGTAATACAAAGGTAGTTTGTTTTCAGGATTTTTATGTCAAGCAAATGGTGATGTTCTCCTCTTTGTAAATATGTTTTCCTTTCAAGTTTCACATGAATGTTTCTTTCTTAAATTGTTTACAAGAAGATTGTTAAACACACATGGGGAGCGAGGCTCTGGCTTGTTAAGCAATCTCAATGCTTTCTTTTTGATAGTAAGTATATAATTCATCTATTTATGCTCTATATTTAATTTATCCTAATTATTATTCATCTCATTCACACCACAACAGCTCTACGAGATCCAAGAGTTCGCCTACCTTGCCCTGTTTTCTCCTTTGTTTATTTTAATTGATTACTGAAGACCTTATGAATCCATGCCCAATGGACTTCTCTTCCATTTTTCAACCAAAACTTTAAAAAATCTATTTTTTCCTTTCATACCTAGCCTAAACTATAAACACTAAGATTAAAAATCATACACAGAGAACCCTCTCTGAAGCTGGAAGGGCTAGATCCTAACTTTAAAAGTGGTTTGTGGTTACCTCGACAGTTTGCTTTTCAACCTAAGAAATCTACAGAGTGCTAACATTCTAACACTCCACTGGGGACTTCTTTCCTAGTAAACTTTAATTACAAAAGCTTAAACTTATTTCCTATGGGTGAAAGTGAGTTAGGAAATATTTAAGTTGGAATTATTCACCCATAAGTTGTATATATTATGAGTTGTAAATAATTTCTTTGAAGATTTGGCTCCTAGAAAGATTTACACCTGATCCCATCGAGATCCTAATCCTCCTAAAGTTTTAAATAATCCCGAGTGGTTGATTAGAAAACAAAGCTTTAGAAAAAGTCAAGCAAGCAATAATCCTTTGCCAAGATCTAATTCACTCCTAGAAAGTTTTATAACAGTTGAGGATATTGAGTTTGATTTAGCCTTTGAACATAGTCTTTTCATAAACAAATAAGAAAGCTTTGTCCCTAAAACAATCTTTGATGAATCCATTTTGAAACCTCATATCTCCGCACATAAGCCTTTCATGTTAGATTTTGATAAAGATTTTGTACAATAGTTTGATCTAGTAACCCAATTGAATCAGGCTACTCAAAAACCATTTCTAGTTCAACAAACTACGATTTCTTCTTTTAACTCATCATTTACCTCCCTTGTAATCTCCCTTTCTTTCACTATCCCCATTTCATCTCTAATATGGACTCCTTTTATAGCAACTCAACAGGGAACATTTCCACCTCCTTTATCGCCCCTAACATCAAGCACAACTACAGTTTCATCCTCCTCTCATATTCCAATCATGGCAGCTCGTTATACCCCTTTGGTTTTGCAACAACCACTAAATGCCATGCCACTAAATTATTCACAATGTATACCACAATTTGATGGCACTGGGCCCACTACAACTCAGCAACACATCGATAAGATGAATGATTTTGTAGACCTAGAAGATGTTGATGATGATGATGTTCAAATAAGGTTGTTTGCTCAAAGTTTAACTAGTGAAGCAAGAAAATGGTACAAGGGATTAGCAACAACCAATATTTCCAACTTGCAACAATTTCAACAAGCTTTTCTTTCTCTTTGGGAGGTTAAGAAGAATCCACTTTAGATTCTTGGAGAATATGAAAGTTTAAGAAGAGCTCCAAGAGAGTCAGTTCAAGATTATTCAGATAGATTCAACAATCTTTATAATTCTATTCCAATAGAAATAAAGCCTCCTCTAGGATTGGCTTTACTTTGATATCCAGATGGTTTGGATGTTGACATGGCCTAGCAATTGAAAGAAATAAATCCAGCCACTTTAGAAGAGATGCAAAAGAATGTTGTTAGTGTAGAGGCCATATGATTTCCAAAAAAGCCAAACAAAGGGCTGAAAATAGAGTGAGTATTAAAGAAGAACCTTCTCCATCATCAGATGTGAAACTAGACACATTGGTTAAAACTATGGAGAGGATGATGGAAAGAATGAGTTTGATAGATAGAGCTCCACCAAGAGAACCACAAGGGGTTAGGAATCCAAATTTTATAAGGAACCAACCCCAAATTAAACAAAGAGAGCCAAAAAATCTAACAGATTAGCAAGAAATTAGGCCTCCTTTTCAGGAAAATTATGCAGAGGAAGAAAATGAGACATGAGATGAGCCAGAAGAGAATCAGATTAATATTTTTGGTGAAGGAGAAATAGATAATGTTTTCTTGACCAAAGAGGACGAATATATGTTCTTGTTAGCACAACAAGATGTCGTGCCTATAGAATCAGAGGATTACAAAAAGGGTTATCAAAATGCTATTATGGAAGTGCACAAACAATATAATCCGAGAAATAAGAAAGTTGCAACAAATCCTCCTAAAAAGATCCAAATTGATACACCTTCTACAAGTCAAACAAAGGTTTATCCTCCAAAGGAAACACATAAAAAACAAGATACAACCAAAAAGAGGTAGAAAATCCTCAACCTTCTTTCACCATTGAAAATGAGTTATCAAAGATTAAAATTTCTGCTCCTCTAACTGAATTAGTGAAAAAGGATGTGTATAAAAGTCAAGTTATAAAAGCACTAAAGATAAAGGAGGGAACAAATACCATGAACTTAAGTAATGACCAACCTAAATTGTTGTTTGGACCTGAAGTTGAAGGAAATTCACAAGATAGTAATGTACGACCATTTTATGTAAGTATTAACATTCATGATTTCATTTTTCACAATGCCATGTCGGAATTCGGTGCTTCACATAACCTCATGCCCAAAGTGATTATGGAGAAACTTGGATTAAATATAACCAGACAATATAAAGACATTTTCTCTTTTGATTCAAGCCGAGTAAGATGCTTAGGTTTAATCAAGGATTTATGTGTAACCCTTACTCAAATCCTAGCAAAAAGTGTAGTCATGGATATTGTCGTGGTTGATATACCTCTTAAATATGGAATGATCTTGTCAAGATTTTGGGGAGAAAAGTTGCAAGGCACCTTACAGATGGATATGACATATGCAATTATTTTTTGTTTTGGGGAAACAAAGGAGGTTATATAGGGAAACTTTGATGAAATATATGGTAAGAAACTAGGACAAGCCCAATAATTACGCACCTTTCATACATGGATTCTTTCATTGTATATAATGACATATGTTTATAGGAAGAAGTGTCATATATGGAAAGTCAATAACAGAAAAGAGAGGATGGAAAGTTAAAAAATGAAACAAAAGATGATAAGGATGAAGGCCTTGGCATATGGATTTTGATGGGGCAGTCAACAAGGAAGGAGTAGGAGTTGGTGTATGGATCTTAGACATCAACTTAGGCATATCAAATATATATTCCTATAAGCTCGCTCTCCAATGTAACAACAATGTGGCTAAGTATGAGGCACTTATTTTGGGGTTGCAGTTATTGAAGAGATCAAGAGCTAAAATAATTTCAATACATGGTGATTTAGAACTCATCATAAATCAAATCAAAGGTGAGGATTCAACTAAGCATCCTAGGTTGAGGGCATACATAAATGTCGTTTTAGATTTTTTTTAGTGTTTTCTAGAGTACCAATTATCTTTTATTCTTAGAAGTCAACATGTGTTTGCCGATGCATTGGCTACCTCGGCAAGTATATGTAAAATTCCTTTCCACCCAAATAAGAAATATGAGATTGAGGTGAAATAGAGACCTATTGTCCCGGATAACATAAGTACTAGAAAGTGCTTTTCACTGACAAACAGTTAGACAATTTTTTATAGCTAAAGGGAGAGTTTGAAAATTTTCATATTGATATAGAAAGTAGTGTTGAAGATGATAGTAGAAAAACTACTTTGAGTCAAATCAATGAGAATTTTGATGAACATGAAACAAAGAATGAAGTCTTGCAGTTAAAAGACAATGTAATACCAAATTATTTGATTTTAACGTTGTGGCTCAAAATCCCAAAATGCATCATGTGGGAGCCGAAGAAAAGGATTATAACATAAGGACTAAACCCAATCCAAAGATTGTGAAGCTTTCTAAGTCCTTACCTCTTGTAGAGAAACATAAATACTTTTATTTATTGAAAGAATACCCTGAATGTTGAAATTTGGTACCAGAGGACAGGTGGTTCCCTAAGGCTTTGATCTTTGGCCTAGGGAAAAGTGTCCAAAAGAATTTAATTTTTCTCCTAAAGTGACTTTATAATTTTTATAAAGTCAAATCTAATTTTAAAGTGACTTTAATAAAGTCAATGTAAAATTAGAAAGGAAAAGTGACTTTGGAAATAAATGACTAAGTGGGTCTTTATTAAAGTGGGGTGAATTAAAAAATAGAAAGTGAGATTTAAATGAGCATT
>APFE030395863.1:33770-44548 GCA_000404065.3 Pinus taeda | reverse complement strand
CGAAGTTGTTACAAATAGAACATTCTATTTCATTTTCAAGAGCAGAAAAGTTATTGTAGGTCCTTTTCATGATCCTAGTCATACTCCTTTGTTTTTGAGCTTCCCTAGTCATGATGGTCTTGTATGCAACACCTTGAATAGCTTTCTGACCAAAGTTATGACAAGAGAAACATTGGCCATTGAAGAAATTCCTGTGATTATCAAAGCTACCAACCAAATGATTGTAGTTTCTATTGACATCCATTCTTGAGGCAAATTGGGAATGATTTACCTGTGGTTGATTGAAGCTTCTGTTCATCCTTGAAGTAGATTGCAACCGATTTACTTGGTAATCTTTGTTCATTCTTGAAGCAGGTTGTCCCTGATTTACCCGGTGATCCCCATTATACTTTTGTTGTCAATTGTCAACCTGTTCATTTTTCCTTGCTACATCAAGATAAATTTTGGAGGTGGATGGCTTCTGTGCTTGCTTCTATGCTTGAGACGCTTCTTCAGAATATCCAAGACCTGTCTTGATTAGAGGAGAATGCTGCACTTTGATAATTTCATCTAAAGTTTCAGATCCTTTAGCAAATCTAAGATTAAGGGCTTTTGTTTTCTAAATTTCTTTTCTAAGTCCCACAATTTCCCATTCTAACTCTTCATTGTGTTTATCTCTTTCAGCAAGTTGGAATGTCAAAGTACCTATGATCATATTCTTTTCTTCTAAACAAATTTTAAGTTTAGAAATTTCTCCATAAAGACCTACTTCATTTATAGCATCCAAGAAATCATCATCTTCAAAGGCCATCAAAAGTCTATCATCATTACCTTGTTCATCTTCATCACTATTTGAATGTCCATCACTGTCTTCATGAGCATAATAGCTTTTTTTACTTACATTCTGTTTTCTGTTCCATCTAACTGGTTCCTTACCTTTATCTTTATGAGGACACTTGGCAGCATAGTGACCGACTCTTCCACAAGCAAAGCATTTGAAAGGTAGCTTACCTCTGAATCTTCCAATTCCCCATTGCAGGTTCTTGACAAAATTTGATTCATCCTCTTCTTTTGACATATGTCTTGACTCATTGTGATCTCCTTTTCCTGAGGCTTTGAATGCAGCTTCTCTCCTGTCTAATGGTCCACCTTTTCTCATTTTGTAAGCAGTTAGGATTCCGTGCAGTTGTGACATGGTAATGCTCTGCAGATTTTTCTTTTCTTCTATGGCAGAAACTTTTGAATCAAACTTAGGAGACAAAGATCTTAGAACTTTTTCAACCAAAATAACTTCTTTTATTTCTTCACCCAAGTTTTTCATACAATTAACAATCTCATCTATATGTAGGAAATAGTTAGCCACGCTTTCATCATTGTGTATTCTGATATTTTCATATTGAATTTTGAGAGTTTGTAGTTTAGCTAGTTTTACCTGATCATCTCCTTCATAGCTCAGAACGATCTTGTCCCATATTTCTTTTGCGGTTTTGAGCTGCATAACCTTGACGAATTCTCATTGAGATAGACTCCCTAGTAAAGTATTGACAGCCTTGGCATTCGTTTCATACTGCTTTTTACTAACCGTATCTGTAGGAGTTGCTGATGGAAATGTGTATTCTATTTCTATGATATCCCAGACTTCTGTACCAAGATATTGAAGATAGGCTATGATTCTTACCTTCCAATAGACGAAGTTGTTCCCATCAAAAATTGTTGGCCTGATCGATGCCTCCTTTTCATAGTTGCTCATGATGATAGATCTTCCTTCAGGCGATCAAGCTTCTTCTGAAGGACCTACTCTGATACCAATTGTTGAAAATAATACTGAGAGGGGGGGGTGAATCAGTATTATCAGGTCAATTATTTTTCAATTCATACACAGATTTGTGTACACTACATAGGTTAGTGAAACTAGCGTATATACGCAACTTCAGTTAAGGAAACTAGCGTATAACTTATAATTTAATTATTCTTCAGATGCTGATGTCAGAACCATATAAACATTAACCAGGAATAGAAAAATAATGCATACAGTCACATACAAGAACACAAGATATAAGGTGGAAACCCGATGTGGGTGAAAACCACTTGCTGCAATTTGTCTCTATCTTCTTTCAATTAGAAACTTCTTTTTACAATGATTCTGTACTGGTGTAGTCTTATACCAGTACGCAGGCTGCAACCTGCAGAAGGCTACAACCTTCTCTCATTCTCCAGCTTCTCCTGGAAGGGAGCTACAACCCCCTTGGCTCTTGTACTAGTTGAGGTACTAGTACGTAGGTGCTGACCTACAAAAGGCTACAACTTTCTCTTTTCTGCCAGGGACAACGTTTCATAAATTTTCAGACTGGATCCATGAATATCATCAATCAAGCGTCAAGCGTATCTGCATCAATCAATCTCCTTTGTACAAACCAAAATAGAATCAACCAAACACTTCTCAGAATGCTGTAATCAGAAAACAGTAATAGTAACCAGACACCAATTCTAAACCCAGAACACTGCAGCAATAAACAGAAGTAGCTAAAGAATATTTCATGAGACGTACGCTACCTCGAAATGAGAAACTTGTGTACATACACATCTGTCTCAAGACCAACCAACGTATACGTTGTCTTCTCTCACTTAACCTGTGTGTATACACGCCTCTGATGTGCCGAACCTGCATACGGATCTATAAAAGATAATTTACCGCTTTTCACTTAATCAGACATCAGTTATACCTAGATTATTAGATTTATAGATCTAATCATGCGCTAATTATAACAGATCAAGAATCAAACAATGATACTACTATTCAAGCCTTAAAATCTTGATCCATCCATCTTTTAGTGCTCAAGTTCCTCCTTGGTTTAGGTCCAGCGATGCAACATAAACCAATCACTAGTTTCCTGATCTTGCTCTTCTTAAGATATTTAATACTTTTTGTCAATACACTTGCCAAATGATCTCCTTCCCTTTTTATAGTCTTAGGCCTTACTCAAACCATGGTTCAAAACCATTATAGAACTAGTACTAGGGACCCAATACCTGGGTTCAACACTTTGGATGCAATACCAAGGACCAAAACCATAGGTTCAAATATGTCGGACTAAATAACATGGACCAACCATAAGTTTTCCCACATGTACGCGTTTTTCTTTGCATTAAAGTGCGTGCATACGTATACGCGCCTTTTGATTAGCAATTTCGTGTGTATACGCACCTTTGTTACGAGGAACCTGTGTATACCTAATTTTCTTTCATTCTTAGAGCCCGGACTGTGATCTTCCATTTGAGTGAGTTGCCATCAAGGACAACACCTGTGCCATAGAGCCAAACATGTGTCATAATGCCAACAGGGGGTTCTAGTACTTGTGCCTATAAGTCATCAAGCCGAGGGTTCAGTCCCTCTAAAAGTCAGAGAAATGCTCTGAGCCCCTTTGACTTGTAGGATTTGAGCACTATAACTTGTTTATGGGAAATTAGTATCGTAAAGGGGTGAAATGAGTGAGGGGATGTTAAATAAACCATATTATGAACCATTGTCTTTGCTTTGTTTACTACTTATGCTCATTTGAAAGATGCATTTAAACATGAGTAATCACTTGACATTTGTGCTTTTGTGTAATCACATGATACTTTTGCAACCTTTCTACTACTTACCCATTTACTCATCCTACCATTTTTTCTTCACTTTATTTGGGTTGATTTAGGATAGCAAACCCTTATCAATCTTTTCATTTTCTTTACAAAGTAAACTATCTAATTCTAACCTTATATCATCCAAGGGCTCAGATTAAACTGATGAGCTCCTCTTATTTACTCTACCTATCTAATGATCTGCCAGGATTAAACTATTTGGTCAAATTTTATTCACTAACTATAAATATAAAATTCAAAGCATGGTATAATCAAGATTAAACAGTTTGATTACCATGGATTGTGGCATGAGTAACAAGCTGCACACAATCATTTATTATGCGTAAAAGTAGATGGTAGTGGCATTTTGACTTGCTCACTTTCATGGTCTCTTTTTGTTTTTTGGGGTTCATATATTTTCATTTTTTGGAACTTTTCTTACTCTTTTTGTCCTTTGATTATTATTTTAGGACATACCCTCTTTACATTTTTTAATTTTTTTATATGGAAAACATTTGCAGAAAGCAAAGGTATGTACAATATTACAAGGCTTTGACCTTAGTCATTCAAAATTATGACTCCTATTGGTATAGGAACCTAATAGTGGCTCCACTTGGGGATGGAATTTTCTAGTGAAATGTCAAGAAATTTCTAGATCAGTGGCCTCTGAATTGTTGTTGATGTTACCTTGTAAAGTGTTCCTCTATGCATCTACATTATTGATACTTATGACAGTAGATATTTCAAAGCTTAGGGCCTTCTCTTCAGGCTTCAACTTCAAAAATCACCATCCAATCCAATCTGAACTTTTGAAAATAGAATATGTATAAATGGGAAATGACAATTAGTAACTAGGATCAAAGTAATGTTTTAGCATTAGACCATTCACTGGCCCACCTTCTGCTTATGTACCATCAAGTTCTCTCATGAAGAAAGCATTATTACCTCTAAAAGCATAAATGACATAGGGACCTTTCCATAGGAAATCAAATTTCCCACGTTTACCTTTGTCTTCCCTCCTTGAATCCCATTTGAGCTCCTTGTCACCAAGGTAGAAATCTTCAGCCTTGGTTCTTTTATCAAAAATCTTTTTAACACTTTCTTTTTATCAAAAATCTTTTTAACACTTTCTTGCCCAACTTGAAACCTGATATAGACCTCTTCTCTAGTTTGTTGAGGATGAACAATTTGGTTGATTCTTCTTTGGATACTATTTGGTTCAACCTACAATTCTTGAAGCATCTTCATTACTGGTACTCCCAAAGAGGATGGAAAAACAACTTTCATCCCATAAAATAACTAGTAGGGAGAGGTACCAATTGATTTATTAGTAGTCAATCTGTCTACCCGCAAGGCATTGACTAGCTTCTTATTCCAAGCTTTCTTACTATCCTCTAGTAACTTGTTGATGATGTTTACTAGGATTTTTTTTGAGGATTCTGCCAGTCCATTTCCTTGAGGGTAATAGGATGTAGAATGACCTAGGGTGAAATGATACTTATTGCAAAAATCTATCATTCTTTTGGATTTAAATACTACTGCATTATTAGTAATAAGCTTAGTTGGACATCCAAATCTTGATAGAATATTAGTTTCAAGGAAGGTTATGATAAGAGTGTCTATGGCTTGCCTTGAAGGTATGGCCTCTATCCATTTTGTGAAATAGTTTGTGGTTGTGAGGATCCATTTATGCTGGGCAGAGGAGGGTGGGTGAACTTCACCAATGAAGTCTAAACCCCATTGTTGAAAAGGTATTTTAGCAGAGATTGGCTTGAGGGGTAAAGGTAAAAGCTTTTTCTTTCCTTCAAAAATTTGGCATTTGTGACAAGAGTTAACATATTTCTTGACATCAAAAAACAAGGTAGGCCAGTAGAAACCAGCTCTAAGGATTTTATCTGCAGTGGTCTTCCAGTAAAGGTGTCCTCCACAGTCACCTGCATGAAACTCTTACAAAACTCTTTTATATTCATCTTTTAATAAGAAATTAAGAAGAATACCTTCATGATCTCTCCAAAACAAATCATTGTCTAATATACAAAATTTCAAGGATTTCATATTTTAAAACCTGCTTTTAGTCCTAGATAAGTCGGGAGGAGCTTGTAAGTTCTGTAAAACATAAATAATATTAGCATACCAAGGTGATTCAATAAAGGCCTGGCTAATTAGTGGAGTCACAATCTCCTCTCCATCATCTATTTCTGCAATAAAGTTTATATCCAAGGCCTGACAATTTGATTCAGCCATGAGCTTGGCTAAACCTTGGCCCTTGATTAACTTAGTAGGTTTGATTTCTATATCATATTCTAAAATAGTAGAAATACACTTTTACCTCTTTCCATCTGGACCTTCCTGAGTTAGGATGTCTTTGACTACTAAATTTGGAACATAGGCCACTATATGAGAATATAAAATGTATACCCTGAAATCCTTAATGGCTTTGACTAAATCCAATGCTTGTTTTTCCATTATATTGTATCTTAAGGGGGCATCTCTTAGGGCTTTGCTAAAGAAAGCAATAGGTTGTTCATAGCCCTGGTCATTTTCCTGCAAAAGAACTGCAACTATTGTGTGGTCAGAAGCAAAAGAAAACAAGATGAAATCTCTGTCAAATTTAGGACTAATTAACATAGGTGTTTTAGTTAAGGCCAGTTTAATGTCTTCAAAGGATTTTTTAGCCTCAACAGTCCATTTGATGGTCAAATCCTTTTTCAGCATATTGTTAAGTGATCTAATTAATTCTGCTAGATTAGATATAAATCCTCTAAGAGAGTTAATGTTTCCTAAAAAAGCTTGTAATTCTCTAATGTTTTTTGGGTGTTGTATTTGCAAGATGGCTTCTATTTTTATAGGGTCTATTCTTATGCCATCTTTTGAGATTATGTGACCTAACAACTTTCCTTCTTCTAACCCAAACAACGAATTCTTGGAGTTTAAGGAGATTCCAAATTTCCTGCATTTAATAAAAACTTGTCTTAGATGATCCAAATGTTGATTGTCATATTTTGAAAAAACAGTAATGTCATCTAGGTATATCACAAGGAAATCATGAATTTCTTTTGCAAAGGTTATATCCATATCCCTCTGGAAAGTGGCTCCTGCATTCATTAGCCCAAAAGGCATTTTCACATACATAAATGTGCCGCAAGGAGTAGTGAAGGTAGTCTTAGGTTGGTCATCTGGATGAACCAAAATTTGATTGTAACCAAAAAAACCCATCCAACAATGAGATTATGGTTGATCCAAATACCCTTTGTAAAATGTGATCCATTTTGGGGAGAGGGTAATTGTCTTTTAGTGACACTTCATTAAGGTTTCTGAGATCCACACAGAGTCTGATCTCACCACTTTTCTTCCTAGTTGGAACCAAGTTTGAGACCCAATCAGAAAACCTGATTGGTGCAATTATTTTGGCATCATACATCCTCTGAATTTCTTTTTCAATTGAAGGTAATAAGACAGGATTGATCCTTCTAAGTTTTTGTTCGAAAGGTTTTTGATTTTCTTTAATAGGGATTGTGTGCTGGATGATATTGGTGTCATAAGATTTAAGGTCCTCATAACTCCAAACAAAAACATCCTGAAATTATTTCAACAACTCAATGTATTTTACTTTCTCAGTGGGAGGTAATGATTTTTAATGCTTGATCAATTTATGATTTTCACTGGTGCCTATATTACATTCCTCTATATCAGACCTTACTGTTTCCATTTTAGGTTTCCTAGGAACGTCATTTGACTCAAATAAATCATCCAGAGGGTTTAATCCCTTTGGTAAGAAGTTATCCTTGATATTAATTACTTCGGTTTCTTCACTTATTATTTCATCAATCTCAACTTTCTCTAGGTTCTCTACATCTAACTTAGTAAATCTAGTTGGGTTAAATATATCTAATTCATTACCTTCTATCTCATTTATTTCTAGCTCATCCTTAGGGTCAGGACCTATGGATGTATCAGTATCTATATTGTTATTTACAAACTCTTCTTCTGAAATTAAAAAGTTATTTATCTGTTTATCACTAGAAAATACTTGCCAAATCTTCAAAGTATCTGGAATTGCACGTCTATACCTAACTTCAACAGTGTACTGATGGTTAGGTTGGAAGGGTAATTTGCAAGTGCTGGCAAACATTGCTAAACTATCGACTTGCATATTGTGTTTTCTAGGGATTACTGCAATCTTCGTTTCTAGGAAATTATTAAGTATTTCTATAATAGTTGCTCTATAACAACTTAATCTAGGGTTCTTTGTCATATATACAACATCTATTTGTTTTATAACTAGTTCAGAGTCTCCCATGACAGAAACTCTTTTAGCTCCTAGATTCCTAACTAGCTTAAGACCTGAAATTAATGCTTCATACTCGGCCATATTATTAGTACATTTAAAATTCAATTTGTATGCATGGCATTCTGAGTGATTGTTCTCCAAATTATATATCCACACTCATGATCCTACTCCAAACTTATTAGTTGACCCATCAAATTCAAGATGCCATAATATCTCATGCTTGTAATTTTCACTATCTGGTGCAACAAACGTTTCATCGCTTACAACAATTTGGCCACTTTGTTCATTGAAAAATTTTGAAGTTTGGTTAGTTTCAATTTGTGTAGAAACTGCAATTTCTTTTGGTTCTGTATTAATACTGTCTAAGATTGTTTCTTGTGTTTGATCAACATTATATAGAATAAAAGAATCAATGTCTGAGTGTATGGATTAGATGAGAAAGTTTTGAGGCCGATCATGGCTACTTACCATGTATTTCATTAAGGTTTCTCGGTATAGTTTCTTAGGTTGTCCAAAAACAAAAATTGTTGCATATGACATATCTAGTTGTAAAGATCCCTGAAGTTTGGCTCCCCATGATCTGGACAACAACATGCCATGCTTTGGTAGGATGTCAGCAACTACGATATCCATAAGGATGCTTTTGGCAGGATATTGGACTAAATTAAAACACAAATCTTTAATCAATCCTAGACACTTTACTTGACTGGAGTCAAATGAGAACAACTCTTTATAAGGCCTTGTAATGTCTAGGTTTAATTTTTCCATCACTGATTTGGGAATTAAGTTGTGGGAGGCCCCAGAAGCCAACATTGCATTGTGTAGAATTTTGTCATGGTTACTAAGGCTAATGTAGAACGGTGGTACTCCTCCTTCTAGTGGTTTTCCATTAACATCTAGACCAAATATGAGTTTTGGTTGATCATCAAACAAGTTGATACAATCTTCATTTTCAGCAATGTTTAAGGTCTGGTTTATTTGTGATTTGTAATTTTCATTCTTGATTAGTTCTTTTAAAGGAATTGAAATCTTAAGCTTTGATATCTCTGCTCCCAGATTAAATGGTGAAGAAACTTTTTTTGTTTGAAGATTTTGGACTATTGAAGCAGGGATCTGAGTAGACTTGTCTTCCTTTCCTTTGTTTGGAATCTCTTTATGAGGATCTTTTGATCTGGTGTTTTGAATTTTATCTATTGGTTCCTTAGATGGAATTGACGTGAATGGTTGATCAACAAAAGGTTGATTATAGGTTATATCTACAATGGTGGGACCAAAAGGATTTAGGTTATGTCTAGGGAGAATTTGGAGGATCTTTGAAACAAGGGGCTTTTTTTTTTTTTTAGGTTGATTTTGCATTGTTTTCTTGGTTTGGTCAGGGATATCAACATTCTTTCTACTTCTTAGGTTATACTGTTTATGCACTTCAAAGATGGTAGAATCATATCCTTGTTTATAATGAAATGACTCTCCAGACTAGATTTCTAATTGCTGCAACATATGCAGTTCCTGCTCATCTTGGTTAAGAAAAACAGTGTCCTCATCATCTAATCCCATTAAATTGATCTGTTTATCTTGTTCCGGGTCTTCAGGTTGGGATGTTTCTGCATAATTTTCTTGAAAAGGAGGCCTAATGCTTTGATCCAGTCCATTTTTCCCAATGTTTTGATCTTGGTTTTTTCTAAAATTTAGATTCGTAACTGGAGGTGCTTGTTGGTTATCCCATTGGGGTTTCCTCTCTATGTTATCTATTATATCCATTAGTCTTTCCATACTTTTGGCTAAACTTTCTATTTTGATGTTAGAAGGTGAAGCTTCATCTTTAACAGTTCCTCTTTTTTCATTTCTAACTCTAGCTCTTTTAGCTAACAAATTGGCTTCTACACTAACAACTACACTTTGCATTTCTTCTAATGTTAGGGGGTTTCTTTCCCTAAGTTGGTATGCCATATCTGTGTCAAAACCATCAGGAAACTTTATTAAGGCTGAGTTAGGTGGGGGTCTAATATTAACTGGGATGGCATTATATATACTGTTAAATCTGGTACAGTAATCTTGAACAGTTTCAATAGGTCCCCTTCTAATATTTTCATATTCTGAAAGGATTTGTAGGGGATTCTTCTTCTTTTCACATCTGTTCAAAAATAGCTGATGAAATGCTTCTAAACTATCAACACTATTATCAGGCAGTGCTCTAAACCATTTCCTAACATCACTAGCTAAAGTCTAAGCAAATAGTCTCATTTGAACATCCACAATATCAATTTCGTGTAGTTCAAAGTAATCTATCATCTGATTGACATGGTGTTGTGCATTGTAGTGTCCTATGCCATCATATTGAACGATTTTACTTTGATAGTATGCTGGCATAGCACCAAGTGGGGTAGGTAAAACAAGAGGAGCATATCTATTTGCCATGGCTGTAGACTGGGACCAGTTAAGATGTGGATGAATAGTGGATGAAGAACCAGGACAAGTGGGTGATGAATGGGATATGATAGGTTGGTGAGGAAGAGTAGGTACAAATTGTGGTGAATAATGGACTTCAGAAGGTATTATTGATGAAGTTTAAGGGAACAATGATGAACTTA
This sequence comes from Pinus taeda, assembly GCA_000404065.3. Lineage (NCBI taxonomy): Eukaryota > Viridiplantae > Streptophyta > Pinopsida > Pinales > Pinaceae > Pinus > Pinus taeda. The sequence goes on along the minus strand of APFE030395863.1, from coordinate 34,069 downwards.
AAGTAATGGAAGATTGTTCAAAAAGCTCAAGGGCTGTGGAAGTATTAACAAACAATTGTGGAGATTTGAAAATGTACTCATTAATGGATTTGTTGGCCTGTTGAACTTTGAGTTCTGCAATGAATTCTAGATCTAGAACAGTTTCACTGAGTGCAATTTCATATTTTGTTCTAAATAACAAAAGATCAAATGACTCATCAAATGGAAGTTCTTCTAGAAATAACCATTCATCAGGGCATGAATTAGCTTTAACTACGGGTGTTTGATTAACTGAACTTTCTTCTTTTTTGGATTTTCTT
>APFE030395863.1:3674-18981 GCA_000404065.3 Pinus taeda | reverse complement strand
GTTATTGTGAAGCCTAGACGACTGAACACAGGACCAGACCATTTGTCACGCATAGAAACGGGGGAAGAGCCCACTAATTTGGAGGAGGGGTTGCTCGACACATAGCTATTTGCAGTGCGCATCACAGATGGTCACTTTGAAGACATCATACACTTCCTAATGACAGGAACTGCCCTGGAAGGTTACACCATCCAGTAGAAAAATGAGTTAGTGCTACACGCGACAGACTCTTATGTCATTGTCAGACATCTGTACAAAATGGGCTATGATGAAGTATTACGACGATATGTACCAGGGTTTGAAAGGAGCAGTATCCTCATGTACGCTCATGGGGGCACCGCAAGAGGCAATTATGCAGGAAGAGCAACCGCACAGAAGATTCTACATGCAGGGTTGTGGTGGCCAACCCTCCATCAGGATTCAAAAGCTTATTGCAAGGCATGTGATGTGTGTCAAAGGACTGGCAGGCCATCACGGAGAGATGAGCTACCTCTGAACCCACAGATGATGTTAGAATCTTTTGAGAAATGGGCAATAGATTTTGTGGGACCCATTCATCCCGAAGGGAAGAAGACAAGGGCACAGTACATTATCACCGCGACTGAGTATTTGACTCGATGGGTGGAGGCACAGCCTGTGAAGGACTACACATGCACGATCACTGTGAAGTTTCTCTTTGATTATGTACTGACGTGATTTGGGTGTCCAAAGATTTTGATGAGTGATCATGGTAGGCACTTTCTGAACGAAACGATTAGCGCGTTGATGGAAGAATTTCAGGTATATCACTAGAAAAGCACGCCTTATCACCCGTAGGCTAACGGGATGGTGGAAGCATTCAATAAGGTACTGGAGAATGCACTGACTCAGGTTTGCAATGCTCAATGAAGTGATTGCGACCTACGCATACTTGCAGTACTATGGGCCTATTGGACAACATGCAAAAATTTGACGGGACAGACACCCTTTACGATTGTATATGGTGTTGAAGTAGTGATGCCCATGGAATACATTATGCCTAGTCTATGCATAGCGGCACTCACGGGTATGAAGGATCATGAAGCCCTGGAAGAGAGGCTTGCATAGCTGGCTGAGCTTGAGGAAGAGAGATTTCTAGCTAGATTTCACCAACAAGTCCAAAAGCAGCGCAAAAAAGCATGGCATGATCAACACATTATGTAGTGCACCTTTAAGCTAAATGATCTAGTTTTGTTATATGACAACAAGTTTTCTAAATTTCCAGGGAAATGCAAACTGCACTCGTTAGGGCCCTATGTCATTAAGGAGATTACCGATGACGGGGCAGTTCAGTTGGTTCAATTGAATGGAGATCCCTTCCTAGGAAAGGTTAATGGCAACCGATTGACTCCAAACACCGGCCATCCAGCCAGATGACTATATGAGGGTAGCATAGTCTTAGCGTTCTATGTAGATGAAAGGAGGCATGGGACTATAAACTATACTACCTAGTTTGGGGAACTGCGTGATTGGAGGATTGTGCAAAACGAAGAAATTTCACAGGGTTCGTGACAACGCAAAGAGAGCTGTGATACCCAAGGAGAAATTAAACATGTCAGTCGCAAAGTGACCGTTAAAGTCATTGTTCATGATTTGAAGGTAAGAATGCAACCAAATGGAGCGGGCGGGCGGCATTTAAGACAAACTTTATGGGTACGATCCATGGAAATTTGCCGCTAATCCGACATTAATGAATCGAATGTGGGGGAAATAGTCGGATTTGAACTTGAAAGTGCTTATAAAATACAGGTGGCTGCCTAGCGAAAAACACTTGGCATTTTCAAAATTGAGTTGTTGAGCTCTTAGGCGCACATGAACCACAAAAACTTTGAAGCTTTTCTTGCAAGTTTAGTATTTGAGATGTTGCCAAAGGAGACACATGAGTTGTTGCATAGCATCATGTCGATGCCCGCAGAAGCTATGGGTGCTGAAGCAGTGACAACCGAGGGGGCTATGCCAGATGTTGTCAGGGAAGCAAAGGGAGCTACTCCATAGGTTGCAGAGGTATTAGTTGAAGTTCCAAAATCACCACGGACACCTAGAATGAGGCTAACCCCAACCAAGGAGAGTGTGAAGGATAAGAAGGGGAAAGAAGCTGTGATACTAGTGCATGCGTCGCCTAGAAGAAACCCACTGAAGGACAAGCCCACCACACATGAAAAGGGAAAAACCATTAACTTGGAGCCGAAGGGGGAAGAAGTTGAGGACATCCTAATGGATGATGAGGACTTGGGAGTAGAAGTGGAGGAAGTTGAAGTCGAGGGTTCTGACCTATCACTAAGTTGCCTGAATACGTCCCTCCATGCAAGGGCAAGACCAAGGTGCCAAAGGACATTGACGAGAGCAAGGTCACCTTGTACACCCCTCTGTTACTGGATGAAATTATATTTGAAGGACTGCGATTGGGGCAGGTTCCTCTGTTAAAACTAGAAGATTGGGACTTAGATAACCATGAAAAGTTCTTGCACTTGGCGACAGAGCAGCTAATGCGTCGCGTTGTTGACACAACCACTAGGATGACTGCATTAGAATAGTGGAAGTGGCTCAGGGGAGTAGAAAAGGTAGGTCTGCTCAACCTGTTATGGGTGTCGCACTACAATTGCACCCCAATTATAGTATTGGTCATCAAGCAGCTACTATGCTTAGTGCACGATGGGTGTCTGTGGCTAAAGGACTCAATACCCAACATTGACAGATTGATCCATAGGATCACGCAGCTGCCCTACACAGGGGAAAATCCAGCTATGATGTTTGGTTGAAAAGGTGGCGAGCAGGCCCTCGCAGAGGCCACGAAGGATAAACTCAAGCTCATGAAGAAGTCGTGAGGCTATGCCATCTCAAGTATCTGCGACCCTGTGGTCAAGGTGGCCATGTAGATTTTGGTAGGAAAGGTTATGAGGAAGCGTCGTGCAAATGAAGTGTCAACACCAGTTGTTGCTCTTGCAGCCCAATGCACCGAAGGAGTCTAGTTTAATTATGTGCGTTATCTCTGCGGTGGGTTCCTTATGAACTACCGCAAGGCACAAGAGTTGAGTAAGACCTTCCACTATGCGTGGCTCTTGCGGTCTATTGTGCTGGTAGCTTGGGAGATGTCGAAAGATAGTCAATTCCCCTTGGTCGCATCAGACCTACCAGAAGCAGTGAAGTATGCTTCCCTGTGGGAGACCAAGGATGCTCAGTGCATCAGGGATAGAAAGATCTTTTGGATCTTGATGGAAATGAACATTCCACATGGCTATCGATCGCAAACCACAATTATCGTTGACTGTGTTTACTAAACTATAGGAGTACGTGAAGTTCAAGGAAAACTTTCACTGAGTATTGGTCAAGGTTCGAAAGGAACCTATGCAGACATGGTATGACTTACCTTACTTGGCAACGGATAATGTGATTAATGTAATTCTTGATCGCTAGCCGACAGAATGGTGCACTACCTCAGACTTGGTGGTGGGGTCGAGCAAGTCTGCCGCACAGTGCAAAAAGGAGGAGGCCAAGTTCAAGATGGCACAACTAGCTGAGAAAAGGAAGAAGGAGGCCGCTGATAAGGCCCAGGTGGATCACAATGCCGCCCAACAAACAGAGAAGTAGACAGGCGAAACAAAGCGTGGCTTTGACAAATGCGTAAGGTCACCTTCGCCTGAAACAGAGGAAGAAATGGACAAGCAAAGAGAGCAGCATGGCATGGACCTACATATGATATCAGACTGCATCAAGCATCCAAGGGAGAAGAAAAAGTGGGGTCGAGTAAGAAATCCAAGGCCAGTTAGGCATCGTTGGACCTAATCACCATCACAGAGGGAGATTTGCATGACATTGGAGACACGATGTGGGATGTCACTGCGGAGGAACTACAATAATTTGACAAACAACAATAGCTACTATTGGGGGCCATCTAGATGGGTCTGCAGGAGCTGCAGACCCATGTATCACTGGCTGGCACGGTGTCCACCAGCCTCGCTATCGGAAATTAGGAAGTTGTCAAGATGCTGTGTGTGAATGTGTCCCGAGCGATAGTGCTGACGGATGGAGCACTGACCACAGAAAATGAAGCTGACAGGCCCACTGTCAGCACCCTCAAGGGAGTGGGGTTGAAATTGGCAGCACTCTCTGGCAAGCTGGTCCACCTATTGCAAGATGGAGTGATCAACGAGATGAGGGCCCATGAACACCGCGATGTGCAGGTAATCAATGAACAACAGATCAATAATGTGCATTTTGCCCTACAACGAGACTCTGCCATCGCCATCGTGACCGAAGTAACCAACCACAATGAGTGCATAATTCAAGTTGTGGAGGAGGCATGCCAAATGGTCCCAAAGTTAGCCATTCCCAAGGGAGAACTAATCAAGGTGCACATTCGCAAGCTTGCTTTAGGGGGTGCACGATGCTCAAAATGAGTTGGCTAAGGTTCAGCTAGCACTGAACCTACAGATTGAAGATTTACAGTTGAAGGCTCAGCCTTCAACTCCATCAGAAGTAAAGGAGCAGCATGTAACTACTGTCACAGAGTCGATAGCGGCGGTAGACAGTGCAGTAGAAGAATGCACACAGTTGTTTGAACAATTGTTTGAGGTCCTGACGAGCCTACAGAAGGACCCTAATGTACAACAGCTGGAGACAGAGGTGTGAGAACTATAACAACACTATGAAGAAGTAAAAGGTACAACGCACACCATCACTCTCACACAGAGACTGGCAAAGTTGCAGGAGGCCAAAACATTGAAAGAACAAGTAGATGCAGTGCAACACAAAGAGGCAGTGTTAAAGGCGTGCTTGAAGCCTTGGCTGGATGAGGCTTATTCAGTTGTGAACTCTATTGACGGCAAGCTTTCTTATCTACAAGAAACTCAGCAAAATCTTAAGGATGACAGTTCAAGATCAGTGACTGAGCAGTTGGTTGAAGAAGTGAAGCAGGTGGCCGCACAGTGCACTACTAAGGTTGTCGTCATAGAAGTCGAGCTGGGAGGTCTTCACGCCAAGATCTCCGCACCCACAGAGTGACTCGAGGATAGGTCACCATGTTTGTGTTGGGGGTCTATTGGGAACGGGTTCCCCCAAGGACAGTTTTGGGGCTAAAAGCCCATGTTTTGGGACAATTTTGTAATAAAGTTGTAAAGTCTCTGCATTTTGTGGTCGCAGAGCACGAAGGTGTCAAGAGTCATAAACGCTTGTCCACCCTTATTTTGTAAAGTGTAAATTCAGTTGTAAAAATCCACCCATGGTCCACGGACCATGGGATTGTATAAAAAGGAGCTAAGTAAGTAAGCTCTAAGTAGTCTTTAGAAAAGAGGGAAGAATGAAGTAAGGAGTTAAGCATTGGAGTCAAAGTGTTCTCGATCTCAGCATAGGTAGAGGCTCTGCAATTGAGTGCACAGAGGCCTAGGCTGGAAGTCCGCAGCTAAGTGCGTGGACCCCTACAACTATGTGCGCATGGTGGATAGAGTCTGTATTAATCTGAGATATCAATAAAGAGAAGTATTCTACAAATTCTGTGTATTTATTTCTTGTTTATGCATCGGGTTATATTGTGATTTGGGTTTAATTTGTTCATGTGATGCACGAATGTATGTGACTGTATTGGTTAATTAAACACAAGTAAGGATATTAGTTTACGCGGCGCTAACTGTGGTTGATTAGTAAGATAAGCAAACCACTTAAGATAATTTGGGAACCTATACAATACGTTGTCATAGCGGCTGCAGAAGTGCCTAGATAGCGGGTTAAGGCAGCTCGAAGGTGAATCATACACCTTCATGGAGGTACTAAAGGCTGAAATAATGGGTAGACTAACAAATCCCTAAAGCTTAGTGACCTACACGAAAGTAGTAACGGAGGCTATAAACTGACATCATGACCATCTCAGGGTGCAGAAACTTGGTTCCAACATCCCCCTATATTGCTTCGGGTGAGACTTCGGTTCATGCTCCGCGGGCTGATGCCGAAAGGGCCAGTACTGTAGGGATTTGTTTGCTAACCAACGCTAAACCTGGGTTAGGCCCCACAAATCCAACACTACTATAAATATTTTTTGGAGAAAAAAGACAATTAATATCACAATTCATTAGCCTCCTAGTATACAACTTTTAGTCCAAGCAAACATGTAAATTTTCTTTTCACATGATCCTAATTATATATTTCACAAGACTCAGTGTGATCCAGTGGGAACTCTTTCAATGGGTGCTTTCTCCTACACATTGGACAAAATATTACCAAAGCTAAGTCTGCCCCTTCCTTCCTTCTTTCTCATTTGTAAGGTGTCCAAATGAGAACTTAACGAGCTAAGCATATTAGTTTTGGATTCTTGTAAAATGTTCCTAAGTTTTTCTCAATTGACTTCATTTCTTGTAGTTTGACTAACTTTTTCTAGTAGGTCTCTTGATCATCCAAAAATATTTGATGTTCCATGGAAATATCTTTGGCATAAGTCAACAATATCAACATAATACTATTGGAATACATCTCCTCCACCCATCAATTTTAGGATTTCGATACAATAATCATGGATTCCATGTAACAACAAGACATGTAGTGTGTCTGGAGCCAAATATCCTTGTCTTTCCTATTGAATATTATAGTTGAATCATTCAACATACTATTCTAGGCTTTCGTCTTCATTTCGAATCATTAAGAAGAACTCCTCCCTTTTTTCCTTTTCGTTGCAATAATCTTCGTAATTGCCTAAAAGATTTTTCTTCATTTCTAACCAAGTGTTGATGTTATCTCTTCCAAGGTCCATGAACTTGCATAATGTAGAACTATTGAGTGTAGCAAGAAATAATTTTAATGTTTGGTTATCTGATAAATAGTATTAACTTCTGCAAAGGACATTAAACTTGAAGAAAATGTTGTTCAAATATTCTTTGGATAAACCATGAATTTTGGACAAGGATGAATGAAAAATGTTCTTCATTTTAGTTTCCTCATCTAAGTCTTGAATGGGGAATCCAAAGGAATAATCCTCTTCCACAATAGGTATTTCATGTGCCATCTTCTCATAAAAGGTGTTCTTTTCCTCTAAAGGATCACTGGGAGAATAATGAAAGAAAATTTCTTCAAAATGAAGATACTTGTTTGGTTTGTTTAAAGGAACATGACCTTTGTTTAGGTAGGGATGGTGCTAGTATGGTCTCAGGAACCTAAGTGGAAGATTCAAGCTTCCTTTTTCCAAGAGAACCAAACTAAGAGTCAAGAAGTGAGGTTGAGTGTGTCATTTCGCCTCTTGTGCTTGTCTTGCACTATTATTCTTGTGGAGTGTTTTTAGTGGAGTTAATAAGTCTATCTTGTTGATCTATAGTCATATGCATGAGAAATTAAACAAGAAAACTTTCTAAACGACTTGACCTAAAGAAAGAATTGAATAAGACATATCACATCAATCTCCTTTAGAAAAATATAGTTAGTGAACAAAATCAAGCAACAAACAACTATTGCATTATTGACAATTCCCTAAAAATCGTGCAAAAATGATAGGGATTTCAATTAACTCCTTGATACTTAGTGAATAATTGAGAAGCTATGCATTTAATTGTCATTCTGGTGTTCATAAGGAACTTGCAAACCATCATGCACCACATATGCTAATACAATATGTTAAGTGCCAATGTAGTTGTAGTGCTAATTAAATATGGGATAGTTGAATGTTAATGTTATTTGTAGAAATTGAAGGGATAATACCTACATAAATTGAAATATCACACTAACACTTATAGAAATTCAAATATCGCATTTCCAAGAATTGCAATATCACATTTCTACAATTGCATAAATTGAAATATCACACTCACAAGAATTAAAATGCTAACTAAAACACTTTTACCGAAAGGTAAATCACTCTTTGTTGAAAAATTATCACATATACATTAACTAAATCATTATTCTAGAAAGTAAATGCATAGGCGAGAAATAAATCACTCTGCTAGAAAGTAAAGAAATAGATAGGAAAATAGATAAGTGACTTAATAAAGCTAATTAATGATATACACAAACTCTGCAAATGAAATTCTCATTCATTGATAAAATATTGTAATACAAGAGATATACTCAATAGGATGAATCAAGAATATGAAAAATAGAATGAATATATGCTTAAGTTGATCAAAACACACAATTTTAAGAAACAAAATAAATAATATAACGACGTGTAGAAGAATTTTTAATTGGAAATAGATTCAATTCTAGTGAGTTGCAACAAACCAAATATAATACTTAATAACCTACAATGGTAAGAGTGATTAGGAAACAAGGAAAATAAAAAGATTAACAAAATTGTAATTGAAATTATAAATAAACCTAGATAAAATATAGGCAACACTTGACTAAGGAGGGTCCCCTACCTCTATAGGCAAGGAACTGATTAGACTTGTAGTAGCATGCTTATCTTATCAACACATTTCACTTATAAAGCATGAATGAAATAAGAATAACAAACTTTTTGTATTAACTGCAATCAAAGTATAATTTCAATAACACCCTCTCCCACTTGGAACGAGTAGTGCAGCACATTTATAAAATATCTTGGTCTCTCAATTTAATCAAGGAATTAGGGAATAGACATAATAATATTATGTTCTTGGGCTATTCCCTCTTCATTACAACAAAATTGCAAAAATATGGAATTTTTCACTCACTAAGCCAAAATAATAGGTAGTAAATTGAGTTTAAAACAAGCATATTCAATTGTTCCATGTTGGATGAACTGACTTCCTTTTTCCTTTCCTTCACTGGGAGGCAAGTGTTCAATTCTCTCACAGGTAACTATGAGTGAAAATATTGCATTTGGTTGTGCACCCATGGTAATATGTTACAATTGTATGTGAAGTTGCAACATTGTGGATAAATGGTTGTAATGTTTGCTTCCAATAGCCAATGTGCCAATGTGTTTAAACAACATTACTCAGGACATGTTGCAACATCATTGCTCCAATAATGTTGTAGGATAAGGTGTTGTAACATCAACAATGGTGTTGCAACAACATAGAGGTGTTGTATTAACACAATACAGTTACAACACTAAACTCTTCAATCCTTCGTTAATGGCTCTAGGGTACTTGTTATCATCATGTTTATATTATTTATCATCCTCCCCTTATTAGTTAGCATAACAAGTGGATTATTTCCTTAATGCATAAGAATGAACACTAAAAGTGGCATCCGATAAATATTGTACCTTATTCAAAAATGCATTTTTGTGAACAAAATGGGCTATATATATGTGTGTGTGTGTGTGTGTGTGTGTGTGTGTGTGTGTATGTATATATATATATATATATATATATCTATATATATGATGGTATGTGAATGGGAAAATATATATAAAAAAGGTGATGAATGTATGTTGAAAATATTCCAATTTGGGTGTCCATCACCAAGAAATCCATCCTCTTTCCAAATTAGGATTCATTATATGTATCCCGCAAGCACACTAATGTTCACCTCTATCAAATATTTGAGAGATTCCACTCCAACTTTAAGGCTAAGGAACCTTGACTAGTGAGGATTTTTCAAAATCTATGATTTAATGGAGCCTTACACTATCTCCAGGTGCAATGTTTATTACATCAACCTTACACTTGATACACTTTCTTTTCTTTTCTTTGTTTGAATCCTTGCCCCCCCTTGGACACTACTATTCCAATTGTAGAGTTGGAGGCATAGTGAGAAATTTATCTCATTAGGTCACCTATAAGAAATTCTCTGATGAAGTTGAGTCCTTGACCATCTTGAGAATCACCTGTCATGGAGCTTGAGCCTAAACAACCCACCATAATATTGAAAAGGAATTCATCTTATATGGGGTTATAGATAGAATTGAGCCTAGGATATGGGATTAATTTCCCATCTATCACTATGGAATTCATGCACTTGGCTTCATTCATCTAGCATCCCAAAATGACTAGTCTAGGGTTATGTGCATGCGAACCAAGATCCCTATAGATCAAGACGTAGAGGCTAGTGATGTCACATTGGTGGTATGCATTACCAAGAGTGGAAATAGATTCATTAAGACCATACTCTTTGTGCCCTCCTTTATGTCTCATTAACCCAAATCCAATGTAAGAGAGGTAGAAAAAATTGGTTTCTTGGTAATCTAGAAGTCTTCAGAATCCACCCATATCTACCATTCACTAAGTTATCCTTCATGTATCCATGATATCCTATTCCCTGAGGCGTAAAGGAGGGGTGGACTACCAAAAAGGATATTGTGACATCACTACTATTAGACATTAGAAGACTAGAAGAACCCTAGCTCATCCTTACACTTCACGAGTAAGAAATTATCTAGTATATGGGTTCTTCCACATTGGTGATGATGGGTTTGTGAATAAAAAAACAAAGTCAAAAACCCTAGCTACATACTTTTCATCAAACCTGCATATTCATGTCTATTGAAAAAATGTTTATTTGTATAATTTATTCCTATGATTTATTAGGGATACACATCATTGCGCCATATGAATGGATCTTGGACTGATTGGTAAATGTAGGAGAAAAATCAATCATAGAGTTGATATGTTGAATAGGGAAGGAGTTAGTTCATTATAGAAAAATATATTGAATGAATCTTCTATGAGAGGTCGTTGCCGGTAATCAAAACTTCGTGTGGTGTAGGACATGAATTAGGTCCACCACAACTATAGTCAATGGTGAGATATTTCTATATCAAAATTAGGCTATAGATTTACAACTACTCATGAAGTTTTAATCAAAATCACAAGACACAAACCTACTCTACTTCTCGAAATTAATTTACAATTTAGAACAAAAATATTAGACATGCAAGAAGAAATAACACACATGCAATAAGTATTTTTATATGGGGAAAGAGATATGCTAAAAGCCTCAACATTTGCTTTCATTAATCAAATGAATAGAGATGTATTGCAATTTCATTTCTCAACTGAGCTCACCTTGCAAGTCCACAACCTATCTCTTTGTTCACTGAAGCCCTTTGACCCAAACTTAGTCAATTTTTTCCTCGGCTTGGTCTCCTATTTCCTTGCACTATTCCTTGAGGAATTAGCCCCTATTATTTAGGAAATTAATCTAATTGAACTGCGGAATTACTTAGGATGATAATATGAATGCATGAAACACCTGTACAAGGCTAGTCTACAACTGGTGTTACACTACCTTCGAATCTTCACCTCAACTGGGTAACTCAAATTCTCTACATGCGCTAGCTATTTTGGGATGATTGATCAACTAACTATATGATCACTCAGTTTGAATGAAGTCCCACTTCTTAACTGACCTTCAACTAGTTCCTCGAAATGTTGGGACTAGTTTAACTAAAAGCAAACTGAGATAAATGACCTTAATTGCTACAAATTACCAATAACACATGTAGAACTGAACTCTAGATTCTCCAACTCGAATTTAATGAGTAAAATGGGTGAAGCAAGCCATGTCACATAAGTTAATGTCATCCAAGTTGTTTATTGATATGGAAATTCGAATTTTCTCAATTTAATCAAGGCAAAATCAATTTGAGAATTTCTCACTACATTTTTCAACACTCCCTCTCAGTAAGAAAGGGATTATCAACCACCCCTATCCTTCACCTATGGAAGTCGAAATTCCCTCTTGACAAGGCCTTTGTCAAAATGTCAAGATATTCTTTCTCTATCAGAGTGTACTACAACAACATTATCAGCCTTTGCACAAAATCTCATAAATGGTGATGTCATATACCTATATGCTTGAATCGATCGTGAAAACTAGGATTTTCAGAGAGCTTGATGCAACTCTGATTATCACAGTAGATCATAGTTGGATCCATCATATGACCAAACAATCCAACAAGCATATTTCTCATCTAGACTACCTCACATGTTGCTTTATTGTCAACCATGTATTTTTCTTCTATCAAGCTGAGTGCCACAAATATTTTCTTCCTGTTGTACCAAGAAACTGTTGCGGACCCAACAATGGAAATTCCACTTGATGTACTCTTTTTGTCTGATGAAATCCCTACCGAATCTGCATTTGTGAAGCCACATAACTTCACTCCCTTTGTCCATCTACCATATTCCAAGATGGGTAGTTCCTCCGAGGTAAACTAGAACATGCTTAGTTCCCTACAAAATAATTTGGTTGGCCTAACCATAGCTTGGCTCATCTAGTTTACTACATAGAACATATCCGGTCGTGTGTTCACAAGATACATTAGTGAACCCACCAACTATTTGTAAATAGTATCATTCGCTTCCTCACATGAAGTGGCATCCTCTTTCCTCTAGTTGGTCATTAGATGTGTCTCCATGGGTTTGCAAGTGTCCATGCGGAACCTATGAAGTATCTTGTTGGAATACTTTCCTTGCGAGACAAACAATTCCCTCTCACCTTTCCATACTTCCAATCTGAGGAAGTAGTGCATGAGACCCATGTCCTTTATTTCAAACTCTCTTGCAAGGTCCTCCTTACAAGATTTGATCTACTACTCATCACCAGTTAATATAAAGTCATCAAAATATAAGACAATATTAAACAATTTATCTTTTACCAAGATATGAAAGAGGTTTGAATCTGCTTCACTTTTTTTGAATCCCAAACTATTGAGATAGCTATTGATCATGGTTGATTAGCTAATCAAAATTAGGCTCAAAATTCAAAGTGTCAGAATCTTGATAAAATTAGCATCAAATCAAAGAGATCGTCATTATGATTCCAATGGTGTGAACGACACTCAAATCCGAACTCACATGCATAGGTTAGAGCAAGTCAAAGTTTAGGCTTCACTTGGACACATGGTAGGATTGGATGATGTGGCAAGGCCCTTCAGCTAATGGGGAGGTGCCAAGTGGTAGGCTGCCATTGGCCCCCGCATATCACAAATCGCATGTCGCAGGTGGGTCAGCATTAAAAATTAGCCCCATAGCAGCCAAGATGTGATGCGATAAGGCAAGCAAGAAGGAATTAAAGAATCAACCCCGAACAGGGAAGAGGTGTGATATGATGGATCACAGATCACAATCACATTTCACAGAAAAACATAAATATCACTTATATGGACCGTCGATACTCTGCCGAATTGTGATTTGTGAAAGGATCCAGGATGTGATATGTTTGTCAGTTGCGATTAATACTTCTGTCGAGTCCGCCACATCACAATTGAAAATCTCCCTTCATGTTCAAAGACTATAAAGCCCGTTGGTTTCCTCGTCGATTGCGATTTGTGATAAATAGTTGAATGACAGATTATGGCCCGCTGTACGGCGACATTTTCGCCCATTTAGCACGTTTTTGGGGCTAATTTGTAGGATCAAGCTGGAAATGGGGCAATTTGTGGAGCAAATATTGGGAGAACTAGGATAAGTCATAAATTCTTCCATTTTCCACCAAATTTCATGCAAAAAGAGGCTATATAGCTATTTTTGAGTATTCTGGACTGATTAGAGTAGGTTTCAGAAGCATTTGAGCATTGTAAACACACATTTTTACATTTTTGAGCATAATAGAGAGGCCCAAGCCATTGGAAGCTGGACCAAGGAGACGTAGCCCAGGAGGGGTGAACTCCTTTATCATGTTCTTGCTTTAATGTGTTTTTGATGATGTTCCATACATGTTTATGCTACTATTTAGTTTCTTATTTATGTCAAATTTCTCATAAAATTAACATTAAAAAAATCTTCATTTCACTTGCAAAAAAATTCATGAATCCTTAAGCACAATGAAAGCATTTTATTTATAATCTGAGGAGGATCTTAGCATTGCAATCTAATATTCTAAATTAGATCAATTTGGTATCAAAGCACTAGGTTTTTTTTTGAAAGAATTATTTAATTGTTTGCAAGTTTATGTCATGCTTACAAGGTTAAAACTCAAAAGAGGTGAAGGAAAGTAGGTTGGAAGCCCTAAAGTTGGGTCAAGGGGAAGGAGAGCAAGGTTTCCACAATCTCCAACACTAGTTCAGCCAAGAGTTGCAGTTGAGACTCTAGAGATCATGTCTCGTGAAGGAGAACCTACAAATGTGACAGAAGATGAGAAGACCTTTAGAAAGGCTTTCTTTGATATGACAGAGATGGTGAAGGTCCTCTATGAAGAGAGGAATACCATGTTGCAAGGGGAAAGTTCCAAACCTGCCAAAGGAGAAGGCTCTTTAGGAGGAGGTAATGGAAAATGAGGTAATGGAAATGGAGACAAACCTCCACCCTCTCCACCATCTTCTTCATCTTATTCTTCACAAGTATATTCACCCTCTTCCACTAACACAACCCTTACTCATACTCATCATCATTCTTCAAAAGGAACTGGTAAATCACATTTTTTAAAACTTCATGTTAAATTCAAGTTGCCCATGTATAATGGTGAAGTGAATGTAGAGAAGCTTGATAGTTGGATTTTTCAGTCGGAGGTCTGTTCCAGGATTCAAAACCTTCAAGAGGATGACATAAAGATTCAGTTAGCTTCCTTGAAAATGGAGGGTGTAGCACTAGTATGGTGGGAATCAAAGACCTAAAAGGAGATTAAAAAACACGGTAAGACCTCAATTTCTTGGATTTTTTTCATTGCTACAATCAAAAGACAATTCTACCCTCTAGCTTATATGCATAACACCATCATGAGTTGGTCGAAATTTAGATAGCTTAAAGGTCAAAATGTGTAAGATTACAACCAATAATTTAGAAAAAGGCCTTTGATGTTAGGTGTATATTTGCAATCACGACACATTACTGAAGTACATAGGGGGTTTACTGATCCGGACTTAAATAGGAATGCAACAAAATACAGAGATAACCATATACACAAAGATGCAGTGGAAATAATACTTCATTTCATTAATGGAAAATACTGAAATATGCTTACAACCGGAAATAGAGATAAACCAACTAGGGCGATGGTAGCTTATCTCTGAGAAGAGATGTGGTGGTTACATGCCTCTGAATTGTTCTAAAATGTGTTACAATGAGGCTCGAAGGCCTATTTATTGTTGAGAAACAATGGAAAACCCTTCACATTCCAAAAACTAACCCTAGAAGATGAAATGCCAAATTGTGGGCCCCGTTTTGGGTACATTGGTACATCAATTTCCCGGGGTCATAACTTTGGCATACGATCTCCGTTTGACGCATATGATAGCTCGTTAGAAAGATCCATTCGAGAACTACCACTTTGGGAAGGGAAATAATGGTCCATGGACCCATGTTGCCCCCAGATTTCCAAAAAAACATCGTTTAGGGCCTCAAAACAGCTCCGGAAGTTCAGGACCCGAAAAAAACTACTAAAAATAGTAAATTGTGCTACAATTATGGAAACTGAAAAACTGAAAGAGACAATTGTGGGGGTCCAA
>APFE030395858.1:36033-49546 GCA_000404065.3 Pinus taeda | reverse complement strand
CATATTATATTTATTAGTGATTTATGTTTACCATATTTTATTTCATAAAATCAAAAGTAAATTTATATTAAGTTTTCACTAACATTTTTCTTCATCGTCATTGTTATAACATTTCCCATAATAAGGGTGGGTGGTGGAGATATTGGGGAAAACCATGAAAAGTTTTTCCTAATTATCTACCCTTATTCTTATCCCCACCCTCATTAGTTTTCCCTAATATCTTACCTTCATATTTTCTCTCATAAGAGATGAGTAAAAATACTCACAAAAATAATTATTCTCCTATCAATATAATAGTTAATTAATTCTAAAATAAATAAACTCATATAAAATTAGTTTTATAACCCAATCAACTAATTCAACTCATTATAATTTTCTATCATGGTATATTCACTAGTGATTATTCTTACCATGTCTTATTTCATAGAATTAAAAGTTGGGATATATTAAGTTTTACCTAGTATTTCCCCCATCCTCAATCTCATAATCTTCCTCCACCATCACCCTCATAATGAGAGTGCAGGTGTAGAGAGATATTAATTATGACGATGACGGTGGGTGTGTAGGGAGGTATTATGGAAATATTAATATGGTGGAGGGTGTGGGGATAGGGGGGATACTAGGGGAAACACATTATGTGGAGGTGGGGAAGATATGAAGAAAAACTAAATATGAATGGGGGTGTGAGGTTGGGAGTATATATTAAGGAAAACTTATTACCCTCATAATGAGGGTGTGGGTGGGAAGATATTAGGGAGAACATATTATGAGGGTGTAGATGGGGGTAGCTATTTAATAGGAGGAGATATTAAGGGAAGCTTATTAAGTGAGGTTGGGGAGAGATATCGGGGAAAACTAAATATGTGGGGGGAATATATTAGGGAAAAATTATTACCCTCAAAATAAGGTTGGAAGTAATGGTGGGTATTAATTATGAGAGTGAAGTTGGGAAAACATAATATGAGGTGAGAGAGAGACATATTAGGGAAAACTTATTAGGTGAAGGTTGGCGGAGATATTATTTCCCTAATAAAGGTGTGGAGTTGGAGGGATATTTTAGAGAAAACTTTAGGGGGTGGGAGTATATATTAGGGAAAACTTAATATGTTTTCCTTAATATCTTCCATTGCCCCCATAGCCTCATCATATTAAGGTATTCATTATATATTAGCTCATACTCACCCTCATTACGAATTTTCTCTAATATCATCCCCCAACCCCATATTGCCCCCATATTTCCCCCACATTACATTTTCCCTAACATCTACCCCTACCCACACAATCCCCTCATTTTAGGTTTCCCTAACGTCTCCCCTACCCTACCCCCTCCCTCACCCTCATTATGAGTTTTCCTTAGTATGTCCCCCCAATCCTACACCTACTCATATTAATGTTTGTTAATTTTCCTTAATATTTTACTCAACCAAACACTCATAATTCATTTCTTTTCACACATCACAATGTGATATAATATTTTATTATGTATGTTATTCTAATTTATCATTTATTTATAACACATTTCCATTATTTATAATAATATTACTATCTATTAAGATTCCAATTATACAATATCATATCAACATATTTATAAATCTAAAATACACAAAAAGGCTAATAAATATAATTATTAATTTTTTATAATAATAATAATAATAATAACAATTTAACTTTAATGTCACAACCAAGCTCGACAACAAATTGGTATATGGTACCCTCTTGATTGTGTGACAATGGACTTGCCTCAATACAACAATTTGTCTGCTAAAGTTTATGAAGGTCCACATACATATTTATTAAATATTTTATATTAATAAATGTATGGAAATTATTATTGTAATCTTTTCTATTATTGTTATATTATTAATCTAAACATATATAACATATTAAGATTAATATGTAATAATATGTTAATAACTATAGCCCTTGGGGGCTTCCCTATGGGGGTGCGTATAGAGTGATTGGTGGACTTGGTGGTTGTGCCTACCACCTCACATAGGGGATTACATTTAACGGAGGGGGTGGCATGGCCACTCCCATACATGCAGAAGCATGTGAGTATACTGCATCTCATCAACCATGACAAGTAACATTTGGAGGAGGAAAGGGGGGTGGCGGGCCCATCTAAGAAGCATTATCCCATGGAAAAAGCTTCAAGCCCCCGTAAATTACGTTTGGCCTGCCTTTTGGGAGAAATCTAAGTTAGTTGGAGGAAAATCGGAAAAAATAATATGGGAGCATAATTGCTTGACATCATTGAGAGTGACTCTAGAGGGCAAGGATATCAGAGTGAAGATATATGTAAGTTGTGTAAGGAAAAATTGGGTGTCAGTTTTATACAACTTAGGGCTAAGGAAGCTGATTGGGTGTTCATACCATCTTTTAGCTGCAGACCACTACCTTTCAGTTTCTCTCAATGTAATTGGTACACATGGACCTTCTCTAGTCTTCTCTTGATGCACAGAGGTCATTGTGTCTTGGGTAATTGTTAAGCCTTCTTATATATATAATTTAGTTGCTATTATTTTGCTTGGCTTCGATATGGGCTTGGTCATTGTCTTTTGGTGTTTGTTTTTCATATGGGCTTGGTCATTGTCTCATTTGCATAGTTGTACCACTGGGACTACATCCATGCACTATGGTAGCTTTCCTTTTACTTTTTCCAAATGTAACAGCCTTGGTGAAAATTCCATGTAATCAGAGTTAATAAAGGAAAAAGAATAACCATGATTATGGGACACTTATTCCAACCTGAATGTTGGGAAAAACATTGTGGGTGTTCATTTGGTTTATTATGGCTAAGGAAAATGAAAAAGGCTTTGGAAAGGCATGAGGCATTAATTGGCATTTTATTTATGAAAATAAAGGAAATTAGGAGAAAAGGGAGGTGAAATGTCACAGGTTGCATGTGAGAAGGAAAAATGAAGGAAAATAAAGGAAAATTGAATCAAATAGACACCTCATTATTAAAAAGGCTTATGAGGATCAGTTGGTACCTTTTGTTAGTTCAGTTTTGGAGCTCTCTCTCAATTATATCTCTCTCACACTCTTGGACACTTAGGTTTTTCTTGGAGCACTTCAACCTTGGATCAAGAAGAGCAAAGAAGGAAAAGGAAAGAAAGGATCAAGCAAGGAAGATCAGGATCAAGTAGCTACAATGAGATTATTTGTAGGTATTGATTTGCATGTGTAATTTCCTTGCTAGTTTTGGCATGCATGGTTATGCATGTGTTCTCAGTTCTCTTACTATCATGGGCATGCGATTTTCCAAGTGTGACAATGTTCTTCAACCTTGTCTTTCCAATTACAGATAGTCATGGTGTGATGGGTTTTCATGTTTTTGGTTGAGCTAGATTTCCATATGGTTTCGAAACTGAGTGAGGTGGATCTATGAAACAAAGAATGCATAGCCTAGTGACCCCTAGACTATATTATGGGTTGCAGTAAATATGGATTTTGTGTTGCCTCGGTGGGCCTAGGAATCCTCGATCGGTGAATGGCTAGATATATGGTAAATCCTAGAGGTGGGTGCTCTCGATCAGGCCTAGGAATCCTTGGATGGGATATATGATAAAGCCGGGAGGGTGGTATCTCGGTTAGGGCCTACTGATACTATGTGGATTATAGTAAATCCCAGAGAATAGAGTCTCAGTTAAAGCTTAGTGATCTATTTTGGATTGCGATAAAGCCTAGAGACTACGAGACAAAAGAAATTATCATAGTGTAGGTGAAGAAACTCTGTCAGCATCCATGTTTTTTTTGGCCTAGTAATCCGACAAGGATTGTGGTAAAGATTGGTTATATTGATGAGGGTGAGGTGGTGTAGCCTCGAGAAGCCCTAGTTGAGTTTTGGTTTTGAGTCCCACATTAATGCTTGGAATATGTCACGGGGATGATTGGCTGAAATAAAGATTTGGTTCAACCAATCTATGGTCGAGTGGTTCATGGAAGTCTCATAACCGGTTCACTTTTGCATGCATTGATAAGAGTTCCTTTCCTTGGTAGTTTATGACAAAATGTACTGGTTCATATATGGCATTTATGGTTGATGTATCCCTATTATTTCTATTTTTTATATGCTAGTTATGAGTATGTTTTATGATAGTAATGATGTATGGATTTCATCACGTTTTTATTTGTAAATGAATGAAAATTGAATATATGACCTAATAGATGATAATGTAGCTAATGTGGTAAAGAATCAATGATTCTTAGCGATTCTCAAATAAGTATGAGACCCCTATGCTCATATTTTTTATTGTGACCTGTAGATTGCATATTCATGACATGCTTGACAAAATGCCTGTCATGGCTAGTAGGGTCTAGTCAAGTCTTTGTTCAAATATTTTCATTTGTATCATTGTCTCGATGTTACTTTTCATTCTATAAGGTTCCATGGAGTTCTAGGTAGTTTCTTGAGTACTCGCCCTAAAAAGGTGGCACCTAATTCAAGGTCGCAGGCTCAAAACTAGTTGACAAATACCATAGTCACTTGCATGCCCATGCTGTGAGAGTGACTAGAGAGACCCAGTCACATGCAAGCCCATGTCATGGGAGCGACTGGGGCTCTAGGGAAGTGAAGTGTCAAGTTGTCTCAGGGGTTGATCACCTAGAAGGGTTGGTTGGATCTTGTAGATTCTATGACATGTGTATAAGGTCAGATTGGTTGTGTTGTGTTAATTCCACTTCCCTAACTGTAGATGGGGAGTTGAATCAAATTATAGTAGCCTCTCATCACATATTTACCCCAGTGGATTGGTTAACTTTGGTAAATGTGAAAGGAGGGTGTTACAGAGTGGTATGAGAGCATGGTTCACCCCTTGGACTAGATGGGAGGTGTGTTGGTCATCCATTCATGTTGGTTGCATATGTGTTCCTTATACTTGTGGTCTATGTACTTGTTGTATATGAATAGTGTTGGTCATGGTTTTGTTTGTGTCGTCATTTGGAAGTTTATGGTGTGTAGTTGGATGTGTTTATCATGAGTATAGGTCAGTTATGCATTGTTGTGCATGAAAATGTTTGTATGTATCATGTTTCCATGCATGTTTTATGTATGTTGATTATGCATAAATTGACATGGTTGTAGTTTTCATACATGACTTCATGATGTATGGTTGATAGGTTCATGCATTGATGACTGGAATATGGTCAAGGTGATATCTATATGTTGTTATGCTTATGTTTATACATGCATTTTTCTAATTTGTTTTATCTTGCAAATGAGATATCCTCCCCGAGCTACATTGAGGTAAGTTGATTATGTTTATATTGGTTTAGCAAAAATGGTATGTTTGGAAGGAAAGAGATAAAGATGACTAGCAAGATGGTAGACTACAATTCCCGAGACTCTCCCTATGGATCAGATGAGCAACATGGTGTTGGGAACTCTTTTGACTTAGCAGACACATTGAGAAGCTTGAAGGAAGAATTAAGAAGTTGCAAGGAGGACAATCATATAATCATGCATGCACAGGAGAAGCAAGAAGAAGTCAATGTAGTAATCCTTTATAGTTTGTCAAAATTTTAGAGATAGGAACCACTTCGAATCAACCATGGAAAGGAGGAAAGAAATAATGGGGCATATGGCAGTAGATCTCATGGTGGAAACAAGTCAGACAAGGATGACACGATTAGATATGGCAGGTTCTTGGATACTCTGGATCAGAGAGGTGATGGACACAAGTACTATTTTAGTTCTGGTTCCGATAGACACTATGATCGTCATTGTTATCATCCTTACATGATGAGTGACAAGGATATTTTCCAGATGAATTTAGAAAAACTAAGCCACCTACTTTTTATGGAGATTTGATGAAGCCAGAGGATGTAGAGACTTGGTTACATGGGATGAAGAAGTTCTTTTAACTGCATCATTACTCAGAAAACATGAAGGCCATAATAGTGGTATTTAGTCTTAAAGGTAAAGCAAAGATCTGGTGGGAAAATGTAAGGAGCATGGAAAATTTTAGGGGCTAATGTTCGCCCAGTGGGCTAATTTTCCATGAATTTTCCAAAAAAAGATTCGCCAATTTCCAATTCTATAAAAGATGATTCGCCCAAATTTTAGAATATAAAATTATTTTACCTTAAAAATCGCCAACATTATATAGAGACTATATATAAAATCATTATAAATTTGAATAATTTTACAAATATATCAATAAACATTTTATAGTTTGCATATTAGGGATTAGTGAGATTCGCCAATGTTTTAAACTTCAAGAAAATTTTCCATCGTTAAAATTTTCATTGGTAAGGAGGAGGGTTAGATACATTAGGATGGAGGAGTTTATTTGGAGTGAATTCAAAATACTTTTCAAGAAGAAGTGTTTTTCATAAAGGTACTATGACAGTAACGCTAAAGATTTGTTTTAGCTAAATATGGGATCGATGATAGATGGGGAGTATACTACTAAGTTCCTAGAGCTATTGAGGTATATACCATATCATAAGGATGAGAAGGCTAAATTTTAGATATTTGTTAGTGGATTTCCATTAGCTTTTAGAGATCAAATTGAGTATGATGAGCCTCGATCACTTGAGGAAGTTACTGGGAAATTTAAGAATTTGTATGAGCATTCAAAGCGTAAGAATGAATCTCAACAAGGATGGAAAGGGAAAGATAAATGTAAAGGTAAATGGAAGTCGAAAGAACAAGGCCTCAGAATGCATAATATAAAGAAAATGTTGCACCATACAAGAATTTCAACATAGCTAGATAGGGAGATGGGTCAGAAAAACAAAATATAGGTGATGGTACAGGAGAGTTGGAGTGTTGGACATGTGGTAAGGAACTTTGTAAGAGAGATTGTCTGTAGAATCAGGGTGGTAGGACTGAGATCTATAATGCACAAGAGGCACAATTGTTGGGGATGTTGGGAAGAGCGTTCCTTGTATCTATGCAGTGTTGGATAACAAGCAGGCATAGAATGAGGCAATCGTTATCAATATGGACGGTAAGCTTTGTGATCAAGTTGTTTCCATTTTGATTTACCCTAAATCTAATTATAGCTATGTTAGTCCTGACCTGGTGGATAAGTGTGGTTTGAATAAATAAGTACATGCAAAATCGTGGTTAGTGTAGTTGCATACATGTACAAAGAGGAGAGTATATCACTGGGTAAGAGCTTGTGCATTCGAGTTGAATGGTATGCCTACATCAACAAATTTTAATGTATTTTCATTGGGGTCATATAGTATTCTATTGGTTATGGATTTGCTATATCTTCATAGGACGAAAGTGGATTGTTATGAAAAATCCATTGAGTGCTTTGATGACAACGGAGAATAGAGAATATTATAAGGTAAGAAGAAGGTAACATCAGTTAGAATGGTTAAAACTATGCAGGAAAAGCACAATAATAGAAAAGGGTGTGTGTTATTTCCAGTGCATATTTCTAGTGACAAAGGTAAGGATGTTGAGGATGCAGAGATATTGAGTAATTACCTGATCTTGTAGCAGTTCCAAGGTATGTTTCTAGCAAATATTTTAAAGTTGCCACCTCATAGGGAAGTAGACATTTCTATTGATTTGGTACTAGGAGTAGCACCAACATCAAAAGCATTGTATAGGATGACCACTCTAGAGTTGGTGGAGTTGAAGGAGATGCTTGATAATGGATACATTAGGCCAAGTGTATCACCTTGGGGTGTGCTGGTATTATTTATGAAGAAGAAGGATGGTACTCTTACGATATGCATTTATTACAAGCATTTGAACAAGGTAACCATCAAGAACAGGTATCGTTTGCCGAGGATTAATGACTTGTTCGATAAGTTGAAGGAAGAAGCAATGGTATCAAAGATTGATTTGAGATTCAAATATCATCAGGTACGCATTAAGGAAGAGAACATATACAAGACAACTTTTCGGACGAGGTACAGACATTATGAGTTTGTTGTAATTCCATTTGGTTTGACTAATGCTCCAACTACCTTTATGTTCTTGATGAATAGTGTGTTGCATCCTTTTCTGCACAAGTTTGTTATTGTGTTCATTAATGACATATTGATATATTGTAAAAATGAGGAAGATCATGTCAAGCATTTATCAGCAGTGTTGAGATTGTTGAGAGAGCATTAGTTGTATGCTATGCTTAGAAAATGTAGCTTCTTTCAGATAGAGGTACATTACTTGGGGCATGTGGTCTCCAAGGAAAGTATAGTAGTGGATCCAGAAAGATAAGGGCTCTCATGGAGTGGGAAGCTCCTAGAAATGTGGATGAGGTAAGATCATTTATGGAGCTAGGAGGCTATTATAGGAGGTTCATCAGGAACTTCTCTCGCATTGCATATTCTATTATGTCATTGCAGAGGAAAGGTAATAAATCTGAATGGACACATGAATGTGCAACAAGTTTTGATCATTTAAAGAAGTTGTTGAAAAATGCTCCAATGTTAAAGATTGCAGATCCAGACAAGGAGTTTGTGGTATGTACAGATCTCTATAAAAGAGGATGTTAGAAAACTATATATTACAGAGCAATGGAACACATGAAATATATTATAGAAATATAAACATAGAAAACACATAAAACAAGAGAGACACAGATATACGTGGTTCACCCAATTTGGGCCATGTCCACAGAGAAACAACTAGTCCTTCCTTTTATATTATCCAACAAAATGAAGAGATACAACCTACAACAGATCCATTGTAATTCCCTCTTTGCTCTCACATAATCTCCTTTCTCTTTCTCACTCAGAATATAGATCTACATAGATGTAATGCAGTTCCCTCATATATAGCGAGGGGTTGTCTTCTAGGGAAAAAAACCCTAAATTAAACATAACTTCTATTTCCAGATCTTTGCCTAATGAATGGCCCAGAATGACTATGAAATTACAACATTTTACAAGGCAATTTTACATCTATTTTTAGCTTCGAGGGCGCTACCCCTGATCCCCCACCAGGGGCAGCTACCAAAGATCGTAGTCACCCACCGTGGACCCCCCTTGTAGTGGAAATATTATGGGAAGCATTTCTGCCACATTTCAAACTAGGGTCCAATGTGGTAATACCTATGAATAAAGAAGATAATCAATCTCCACGCCCAACAGAGGACTTGGTGGAGTTATTATGAACGAAAGGGAGGTGGTATGCTATCAATCACAAAAACTGAATGAGCACAAGCATAATTATCCAACACATGATCTTGAGCTAACAACGATCATTCATGCGTTGAAAATGTGGAGGCATTATCTTCTTGGAAAGATGTTTGTATTGATGATCGATCATAGTGGGTTGGTCACGATTAGTGAGTTTGACCTTAAGATTAGGTGCATCAAGGTTAAGGAGAACAAGGTTGTAGATTCTCTTAGTAGGTGGAGACAGGTGAATCATATAGAAGCCATGAGTTCTTGTGGGAAGGAGTTAGAGGATCAGATCATACAGGCAGGTGAGCAGGATGACAGGTACACAGAGCTTATGCACACATTAAAACAAAATACAGATACACATATAGGTGCAGGTACAGATGATTAGGATGTGGACTATCGTCTTACAACAAATGGCTTGGACAGATTTAGGGATAAGATATATGTGTCAGACAACAGTGAAATCAAGAAGCTCATCTTGAGGAAATTTGATGCTAAGTTGTATTCAGGTCACCTGGTATATCAAAAGATTGATGACAGTGAAGAAGTTTTATTATTGCCCGAATTTGAAGAAGAATGTGGTAGAGTTTGTGGCTAGATGCTTGGACTGTAAGTTGGTAAAGGAAAAATGTAAGCATCCTGGTCGAAAACTAGATCCGATTGTGATTCTAGAGTGGAAATGGTAGGTCATTTCCATGGATTTCAATACAAGTTTTGCAAGTACATCTAAACAACATGATTTCGTCATGGTTGTGGTAGATGGGGTGACAAAGGTATCACACTTCCTTCCAATGAATACTTATAATTTAGCTAGTGATGTAACACAGGTCTTCATCAAAGATGTGGTCATATTGCATAATTTTCTGAAGAAGATTCTGTCAAACAGAGATGCTAAGTTCACTTCCAAGTTTTGGAAGGAGCTGCTTGCAAGTTTAGGGACAAAGTTGGCCTTCAGTACAGCTTATCATCCACAAACAAATGGATAAATAGAGAGGGTCAGTAGGATATTTGAATATATGTTGAGGATGTATGTGATGCATTAGCAGTGGAGGTGGGAAGAGTATATTCCACTGGTTGAGTTCACTTACAACAATGGGTATTACTAATATATGAGGCTGAGTCTATTTGAGGCATTGTATGGGTGGAGCTGTAATAATCCCATTAGTTGGAGTGATCGAGTGAATAGGGTGCTGACTGGACTAGACATGTTGGAAAAAATGGAATAGGAAATGCAATAAATAAAGAAGAATCTGAATAAAACATGGGACATAGAAATAATAATAATAATAATGCATACTGGAATAAGTTGTTTAAGGAGTTTCAGGTTGGGGAACAGGTGTACTTATGCATCAAGCCGAAGAATAGATCCTTGAGGATTGGATCATGTACCAAGTTGACACCTCAGTTTTGTGGACCTTTCAAGATTATTGAAAGGATTGGACCAGTAGCCTATCGAATTGCACTACCTCCAACAATGAAATTCCATTATGTTTTCCATGTGTCATTTCTTAAGAAATATGTTAAAGATGTTGATCATGTGATTTACTAGTCTATATTGCAAGTGGAGCTAGATGGGGAATTCCAACTGGAACCTTAGTGTATATTGCAAATAAAAATTCTCATGTTATAGAACCGAGAAATCGAGCAAGTTAAAATGTAGTGGAAGCACTTTGGTCCTGATGAAACTACATGGGAGATGACATACTAGATATGGGCTATGTATCCTTCTCTATTATCTAGTTAAGTGAACGTTTTTGGTATATGCTTTGGTGTGATGTTTTGGTATATGTACATATGTATATGGATGTAAATACCACCATGAGTTTTGTTATAAAGACCCAATAAGTGATATGGGTGTCATGTCATTATGGTTGTCATGTTATTATGTTGTCATGTTGGTTTTCTTTTCAGCAGGTTGAACATTGTAAATACTGTATCAAGCTAAGTTACACATATCCATGGGCAGTATGTTTTGATTGTTGTAGTTTTGTTGGTTGTAGGTGTCATTGAACAATAAGGATGGTGTTCCTCCAAGGGGGAGGGTTCTGTAATAGCCCTGGTGAAAATACCATGTAATAAAAGTTAATAAAGGAAAAATAATAACCACGGTTATGGGACACTTATTACAAGCTGAATGTTGGGAAAAACATCCTAGTGTGGGTGTTGATTTGGTTTATTATGGCTAAGGAAAATGAAAAAGGAAATGGAAAAGGCTTTGGAAAGGCATGAGGCATTAATTGGAATTTTATTTATGAAAATAAAGGAAATTAGGAGAAAAGGAAGGTGAAAGGTCACAAGTTGTATGTGAGGAGGAAAAATGAATGAAAATAATGGAAAATTGAAGAAAATAGAGGCCTTATTAATAAAAAGGCTTCTGAGGATCAGTACCTTTTTCAGTTAAGTTTTGGATCCCTCTCTCTATTCTCTCTCTCTCTCTCGCACCCTTGGACACTTAGAGTTTTCTTGGATCACTTTAACATTAGATCAAGAAGAGAAGAAAAGGAAAAGGAAAGCAAGGATCAAGCAAGGAAGAGCATGATCAAGTAACTACAATGGGATTATTCGCAAGTATTGATTTTCATGTGTGATTTCCTTGCTAGTTTTGGCATGTATGGTTATGCATGTGTGTTTTTGTTTCTCTTGCTATCATGGGCATGGGGTTTTCCAAGTGTGACAGTGTTCTTCAGCCTTGACTTTCCATTTATGGATAGTCATGCTATGTGGGTTCTCATGTTTTTGTTTGAGCTGGATTGTTGGATGGATTCGAAACTGAATTAGGTGGATCTTTGAAAGAAAGAAAGCATGGCTTAATGACCTCTGAACTGAACTGTGGGTTGTAGTAAAGTTAGATTCTTTTTTTTTCCTCGGTGAGCCTAGGAATCCTCGACCAATGAATGGTGGGATATACGGTAAAGCTTAGAGGTGGGTTCTTTCCATCAGGCCTAAGAATCCTGAGATGGGATATATGGTAAACCCTAGAGAGTGGAGTCTTGGTTAGGGCCTATTGATCCGGTGTGGATTGCGGTAAAGCCCAAATAATGGAGTCTTGGTTAGGGCCTAGTGATCCAATGTGGATTATGCTAAATCCTAGAGTCTAGGAGACAAGCAAATTCCTCATCATGTAGGTGGAGAAACTTTGGTGGCATACATGCTTGTTTTGGCTTAGTGATCTGGTGAGCATTGCAGTAAAGCATGGTTCTATTGATGAGGGTGAGGTGGTGTAGTATTACGAAGCCCTAGTTGAGTTTTGGTTATGGGTCCCACATTCATGCCTAGAATATTGCATGGGGGTGATTGGGTGAAAGAAATATTTGGTTTAGCCAATCTATGGTCGATTGGTTCATGGAAGTTGCATACCTGGTTGGATTTTGCATCCATTAATAAGAGTTCTTTTCCTTGGTATTTAATGAGAAAATGTATTGATCCATATGTGGCATTTATGGTTGATGTATCCCTATTATTTATGTTGTTTATATGTTGTTCATGAGTATGTTTTATGACAATAATATGTATGGATTATTATACAAGAAAATGACATCCTCGTGAGGTCATAGGAGAAAGACAGTATGGTTAAAGACATGACCCAATTCACAGGCATGTTTTCCAAGGTAATGCGTCCCATAAATAGTCAAGAAGAGTTATAATGCTCTCCATGCACTAGCCAAGGGCATTAGTTCCTAGGTTGACTCATTGTTTTGCCTAAAGGGCAGCATCACCCAAGATTTGTGAGATTCTAGAGGTCAAAGAGCAAGTTGACTAATTCAGACTCCACATTTCACTCAAATGTTAGCCTGAAAAGAAGGAAACATCTACCTCCGACCTAATTAAGGGAATTTCTATTCCTAATGGAGTCTCATGGAAAGGGAAAGATCAATAAAGTGAGGAAACATCCTATTTTTTTCCTCAACGGAACTCATGAGAGAATTGGCAAGGATGATCCTCTCGCCATCTATATATTGGAGGATTGGGCATTGTGATTGAGGTCGACTGGTTGTCAAATGGTTGTCAAAACTTTGTATGAGATATAGTTGTTATGCTGCCAAGAGATTGAGAGAGAGAGAGAAAGGAGCTTGAGGACTAGAGGAAGCTTGATCCAACCAAGATGGTTGTAATCAGTCTTATTCAATCTAATAATATATAATTGCTCATGCATTTTCTACTTCATGGTGTTGATGTAGTGTTTATTTACATGTTGATTCAATACCATAAATTATAAGTTGCTTAGATGCATTTCGTTTCATATCTTTACGTATTATTTTTTTAATTATCAGAATTTATATGTTGTAATATTACTCTCTGCCTTATTTATGTGTAGGTGTTGATCTAGGAGCTAAAAAATGGGTCTTCCACTTTGCTACATTGGGTTCTCCAACAATGTTGCAGCAAGGACTCAGGTAATCTCTCTTCTTCTGCTTTG
>APFE030395858.1:0-16314 GCA_000404065.3 Pinus taeda | reverse complement strand
TACCAATATCTCCATTAATATTGGTTTTTCTGATTTAACAAAAAAAAATTCAAAACAATGAAATCTTATCACTCTTTCTGCATCACCCTCGTAGAAGAGAGATAGTCATTGCCCAGATTTCCCACCATTTTTCAAACGTTCTCAATATGATATCTTCATGAAAAAGTTAAGGTACTAATGTTGGATTAGTTGTTTGAAAAATATGCTGGTTTGTATAACCTTTCATCTTCTCTATTATTCTTAATTTGTCGTAATGATCTGTAGGGGTTGGGCCAGTGCTTGAAAAATATGCTGGTTTGTACAACCTTTCATCTTCTTTGTTTTTCTTAATTTTTCATAATGATCTGTAGGGGTTGGGCTAGTGCACCATATTGTCCTAAAAGGCGAAGATTGTGCACCAAAAAGGAAATTAATCCACATGTTACAACATTGTTAAAAAATGCTAGACGTATGAAGGTAGTGAATTATGCTAATAAGAAATTTAGATTGGGAGAGACGTAATTAAATTTTATTATTTAATTGAAGATTTCAAATTAAAATAATAATAAATATATATGTGTATATTAATATATTGATTGTAAGGCTTCTGACAACAGTCACTTCTTTCCATTAGATTCACTACAAGCCTTTGGGATACCTACTACTTTCTTATATTATATAGTTGGGGCTTGCTACTTGTTGGCGTGTTGGGGTAAACAAAATGTGTTTTTTTTGTCTCGTAGTTGGAGTCTATGGAACAAGAAAGAAATTGGGTAGCTTGACAAAAGTGATACAAAATATGTGTTGGTTTTTTTTTTGTTTAAATATTGTAGTTGGACTCTATGGAATAAGAAAGAAATTTGATAGCTTGACAAAAGTGGTAGAGAAAATATTAATCTCTCCCACCTTGACAGAACTGGTGGTCAAGATCAACACCTACAAGAACTTTGTTGTGGAATATTATCAAAACTAATAGAAGGATATGAAAGAGTGTACAGTGAGAACCTTGACAAACATGGCCACTGAAACTTGCAACATTTTTTGTAGGAAGAGAAAATTATGTTTCATTTTTCCAAACATGTATGTTAGTATATTACAATTTAATGAATATGTTTTCCTATTATCATATATGGCTTCATACTTTAACAAAACATTCGCCAAGACTTCACTTTTTATTATTCAATGAAAGATTTGCCAAGATCTTACAAGATTTTATAATTCAGTGATAGATTTTCCATGACTTTACAAGATAATATAATCCGGTGAGAGATTCACCAAAAAAATTATATATACATATTATATTATTGATAAAACTGCCTCCCATTTTTCCTATGTATCATGGGGATTTGCCTATTTATTATACATATAAATTTAGGGTGGTTCTTAAAATTTTCCCTGGTGGTGACCACGGTGGCATTGGGCTCCACGTCAATTATCTGCTTCCAATTTCCATTCCCATTGTCAAATTTCGTCTCAGAGTCGGAACATGCGCTTGATTTGGAAGCCTTCAGCTTAGCCACTAGTGATTGGTTGGCCTGACACTCACTTGTGTAGTGAGAAGAGCTCTTATGGAACTCACACCATTTTCTTGTGTCCTTCTTTGTCTTCGTGGTGTTGTTCTTTGTTTGCGACTTCGATGGGTTGCCCTGGGTTGCACCACCTTGGCTTTGTCCTTTGCTCTGTGGTTTGGGGGCGCCTTTTCTTTGATTTAGATTCGCAGATCCAAAGTCTCGCTTATTTTGTTTAAATTATTTCTCAATCTTGACAACATAGGTGGTACGATGTGCCGAGTGAGGAGATGTCCAGAAACTCCATCTCGTCTTGGACGTACTTGTGTAGACAGTCGTGGTACTTGAGTACCAAATTCCACTCAAATATTTGATACCTAGCTTTGTGTGAAGGGTATGGAAAGCATTTGTAAAATTCGGCACATCTTGGTCCCTTCCCTCCTGCAGCATGGTCCAATTTATGTATTTATCTTCATAGCTCCCGACAGGGTAATATTGTTCCTTCTTGGCATCTCAAGAAGAATTCTAATTGGGTGCACCTGAAAACAATGAGGATCCCCTCTCATCCTTTTGTTCATGTTAGTTTTCCCACCATTCCTTAAAGTGTGAGGCGGCTTTGAGAAGTGCAAAAGTAATCTTTTCCCAATTGGAAATTTCATGAACTGAAAAATATCCTTCCAACAAATTTAATCATTTATTTACAATGTCTGCATCTATTTTTCCCTCAAATATGGGAATATCAAAGTTAAATTCTACCTTAAAAGGAGTGGTACCTCAAGAGTGGCTATTGGATGAAGATGCGTCGCTTGTGGTAGCCGTGAAAGGATCTGGGAAAATTTATCGATTATCACATTCCTCTGTGGCTCAAGGGCTTCCTCGAGCAGTTTTTTGAAATGATCTTCTGCCCCCTCATCTTTATTTTCTTCCGCCATGGGAGGTTGTCATGTTTTGTGAGGTTGGTCTTGTAAAGGTTCAACTAGATCTAGCCCTAAATCCTTATACCCTGACCTTGTTGGGAACATGTAAAGAAAAACAGAGAAAGAGTAGGCTGCTCCAATACCACTGATCCGGACTTATGTAGGAATGTAACAAAATAAAGATAAACCCATATACATAGAGATGCAACAAAAATAAAAATTAATTTCATTAATATCAAATAATTGAAATATGCTTACATCCAGAAATAAAAATAAACTAGCTCGGGCAATGGTACCTTATCTCTGAGAAGAGATGTGGTGGCTACATGCTTATGAATTGTGTCACAATGAAGCTCAAATTCCTATTTATTATTGAAAAACAATGGAAAGCCCTATAAATAAAAAAACCTAACCCTAGGAGATGAAGCGCCAAAACTGTGGGCCCTGTTTCGGTAAATTGGTACATCAACTTCGCAGGGTCGTAACTTTGGCATATGATCTTTGTTTGGCTATCATAATACCTCGTTTTGAAGAGGAGGCCAAAAATAAACAAGTAAGCTAGTTTGGGACTTTTATGTGTTCTCCATTTTCCCTAAAAACATCTTTTAGTTCCTCAAAACGGCTTCGGAAGTTTAGAACTCGTACAACTGCCAAAAATAGTAAGTTGTGCTACGATTAAGGAACAGGAAAAGAAACAATGGTGGAGGTCCAAGTGGAATAGGTGGTTGGCCACCAATATCCACCTAGATCACACAAATCGATCTGGAATTTGACTCTAGATTCCATACAACTCCACCTTTACCTTTGAATGGTTTTATTTTCTAATAGACATTAATGAACTCTTAAAACCATCCCTGATTTGTGGCCAACAACCTCATCAAAGGATGTTATTGTGATTGTTAAGTGCTTTCGAAAGATTTTGCAGGGACTTTTTTTTTTGGTTGGGAAATTAAGTAAAACCAAATCATGATATCTCTATCCTGATTGTCGTTGGGGAATCTTTTCTCATATAATCTTACAAAGTGGTTGTTGGGGCGCCTCTCCTCAAATAATCTTACAAATTGGTTTACATGCAAGTAAGAAATATCCTGATCATATCCATTATAATATAGAACTATAATAATTAAGAATCATATTATAAAACAACCATGTAATCTGATTACACTATCATGATCATTATTCAAGTGAACAAACTACCCAAACATAATCGAGTAACTTTAGTGCATACCATTTATATATCCAAAGAAATTAGTTATTTTAAGCACCTCCCTTAATTTTCACTTTAGTGGACTCAATAACCTTTTCCTCAATATGCTAGACAATCTCTACCTCAACATGCTCAACAACTTCACTAGATAGTTGCGGTGCATCCACATTAGCAGTACATAAAAGCAGGTTCAAATTATACTCAATAAAGGGGTGCCCTCGATAGTCATAATCAATATATTTCTTGCTAGCCATTATTTGGAAAGTATGCCATATGTTGTATTGATGTAATACAACATTACCATCCTTTCCATATTCAATTTTACCTACAAGTTAGCATTCAATAACAACAAATAAATCAAATAGTGCATGTAACATCGTGATGGAAGTCGTGATATTAATAATGATGTAACTATATTTGTGTGTGGTACTATGTGGACTGAACCTTGAATGTAGGAGAATATATCCCAAATGCTAGATCCTTTCCCTCCCTCGCGAGCTACCCCTTCATCCTATAAAATCAATCAAAATTTGTTAAGATTAAGAAAACAAAAAAGCAGACAACTACATAATACAATAAATGGATCTATGTGTAGGGATTGGTGATTCCACCATGAAGAAATTTCTAATCAAGATATATGTAAATACCACTTTTGGATTGTCATATATAAAACTCATACAATATCGAAAGACATGATAAAGCTGATAATAGGTACAAAGTTCTATATGGCCTACATAAATGTGAGAATCAAATTGTTTCTCTTAGAAAATATATTCAAATATTTTGATACCTAACCCTTTCAACAGTAAAAAAATGTCATGATGAGATACACATGTAGCACATGAATCTGAAATCTAATATCTAGTAGGGTGCAT
This sequence comes from Pinus taeda, assembly GCA_000404065.3. Taxonomy (NCBI): domain Eukaryota; kingdom Viridiplantae; phylum Streptophyta; class Pinopsida; order Pinales; family Pinaceae; genus Pinus; species Pinus taeda. The sequence goes on along the minus strand of APFE030395858.1, from coordinate 11,828 downwards.
GGCCATCACAATTAAAAAATAATTAAAAGAATTATTTCACGTTGTTTATTTAATTAAAGACCAATTATAATCTATAGGATGGCCCACATTATAGCCACGTAATTCTCATTCCATAAGAGCCTACATGCATGTATATCACAAACCAAGACGGTGAGCTAAATCTCAAAGGGCAGTCATTATTTTACATGTAGATACAATAGGGATAGACCAACCTTGGGGAAATAGTCACAATTGTTTTCAATCGAGAGGGATTCATTTTTTATGGATTGAAGTGGGATGGAGAGAGGTGACCTTTATTTTACAGAGAGTATAGGAAGAGAAGTAGGGGAGTCTAGTTCAAATGTAGTTAATGTTGTCTCTTAAAAGCCAAATAAACTTGCAGACTGATGGCTCAGGGAGCCCTCAAACCCCCTGAAAAACAAGGCTATTTCCCTAAAAAAGTTGTAACCTTCTAAAATCTTATGAGAAGGAAATCATATCATGTCTAAATCTAGAGAAATACTTGTCACTACAATAATAATACTCTTTCTGGATTGGTTGGTACTTATAGAAGCAACATTGGTAAGGGTAAGAAAAAATTACCGTAAATAAAGGGCATTATTGATTTTCTAAAAGGGAAAGGGTTATGACTACTAGTTGCATGGTAAGAAAAACTTATTGTACTGCTTAAGAGAAAACATACTCATATTACAAAATCTTTTTAAGGGTCTTAAGGGTCAATGTTATAACCATATCCCTAAATCCCCATAGAATGCATGATTATGATTTTCAAGTGGGGATAACGTAATACCTAGACTAATGTGGCTCAACTGATGCCTTTGGTCATTATAGGGTTAGAAATTATAGGTTAAATTCTAGTCTGTCAAGGATGAATTAGTGGCTCAAAAAGGTAATTAATGCTTATGATATTGGCAAAATAACATCACATTTCCTCTTCCTTCCCATTTGTGGATGCACGTCTATTGTGGTGTTGCTTTCACCATTAAAAATTGACGTGAATTTTTACAGGTTGAGCGTGTCCATTGCTACCAAAGCGAAACTGATTCTTCGTAATATTTTCTCATACCAGGCTTTCATCAACAACGTGGGAATCCATTACTTTTATGCTTGAAAAGTCCTAACTTCCCTTGAAGGAAAAGGTGTTGCAAACCAGAGATGGAGGGAAAATCAAAACCTGTGATATGAATCTTGGTAGCTCTTTGCATATTCAATGTATCTTCAAGAGAAACCCTAAACCTAATCATTCTCCAAACATTAAACTAGTACACAAAAAAGGAAACTAACAACAATTGATGCATTTCATTAGTTGATTCCTAAATGCATCAAACTCTTCTTGCTTCTTCCTTGTAATAACCATTTGTCAATCATGATGGTTGGAAATAGAGGATTATGTTAGAACTAGATGGTTTACATAAGATTTGTGCACTAGGTATGAAGGGATATTCTTTATTGTAAAGTAAATTTTATGATTTTTACTTTTATTAAAAGCTATTTTTAAACCTTTTTATCAATATTGGATAGAACAAAACTTGCAGATTTCCCAGTTGAGGAGGCTTATGATTGCGGAAATACAAACAATTCATGAAGTAATCCCCATCCATATATTTTTTTCATTGGGATGAGGATTAGCATTAATGCTAGAAGAAGAGAAAGTAGCAATTAGGGAGATTACTGAGGTATAGAAGCCAACATGAAGGAAGGAAATATATATTATCTTATAAACTTATTCAGGTAAATGTCCACCCCCTTAATTTAGTTTATTTAGTTTATTTAGTTTGCTTCTAAAAAAATGATCAGCCATAATTTGAGTAGTGATCAGTGACGTGCAAGACTTCATCTGAGTAAAGTCATAGACAACTTTAGTGGTAGAAATTTGAGTACCGTCTTAGTTTCAGTAGTAGAATTTCAGTAGCTAATCCCTAAGTTACCTATTAAATGGTTGCTCGCTTATTTTTTGAATGCTACATACCAAATTGTTTCCTGCTTGTTGATTGGCATATGCCACACTCATGGATCAATTTATTTTTGTCCCCCAGCATGCTCACATAGAAAAAAAATGTGTCTTTCTCGGTCATACACAACCTACTGTTTGCTATAAACTTCACGCTATGATGAACTCCATATCCAATGCTTCTTGCCCTTGTATGTTGTCTTTCTCTTTAGTCCTTTTTTTTAGGGTTATCATTCTTATATTTTGATTTAGGAAAGTCAAGAAATCAAATGAGAAGGTCAAGCAACAGGTGGGAGGATGTGCCTCTCCTCCTATCAGTCTAGAGTTCAAGGTCATGAGGCTCTCCTCCTATCAGTCCAAAGTTCAAGGTCAGGAAGTAAAAGCAAAGACACTTAATATTGAAGGAGCCTTCACCTGAACAAAATAAGAATGTTATTATCCCTATGTGCTTGTCAAGCATAAAACAAAGTCCATATGTCATAAAGCTTACAAGGCGGTGGAAAGTTTGAAATGATGCAAAGAAAGATAAAGTTCAAGGGATACTCATGAAAAAATTCAATGTTAGTAAACTAATGCTAATGTTAGTTTATTTGTGAAAAATTGCTAATGAAAAGTAACTTATAACATAATGAAGAATTGGATATCTACCTCTGGAAGAGGTCAACTAAGTTATCCAACTTACACATAGGGTAAAATGTGAAAATGTGAAATATAATGTATGATCTTGATAAAACTTTGGTTTAAAACAATGATATATCATCATTTTTTGTGCCTAATTAATTGACTAGTAGGAATCGATTACTATAGTCCCTACAAATTGAAGGGTAGGAACTAATAAAAATGTAATGAGGAGAACTTTTAGCACATGCATCATATGATTGAAATTTGAAAATTATATGAAATATTAAATCGACACACTTATAATATTTTGATTTATTTTGATTTATTTTTAATTTTATTTAGTAATTCATTATGAATTAGAATCGAAAATATTTGTATATTAAAATTTGTGTATGGAATTTTAATAGTATAATAAAATTATAAAAATGATAGTTCAATTCTATCAACATATTCTTATCAATTTACATTATACTTATTTAGAATTGAAAGTAAAAAAATATTAATCTATAACTTATACAAATATATGTATGTTAAAACATGCTCAAGATACAACCAATTTTAACCCCCATAACAACCAATAAAGTTAGTGGAAACTCAAAAATGTATTTAATTTCTCTAGCTCTTAAAGAGGATCCCTATCATTCAAATTAGTGACCCTAACAGGAACAAAGGTGAAAAAGTTGTCAAAACAAGGAGAGGCCTTATGAGCTTGATCCAGACTTTGTTGCAACTCCCCAATTTTGGACTGAAGAAAATTGATTTCCTCCTCCATCTATTGTAGGTGTGTCTATTTCTATACCAAAATTTCCATTGTGGAAGCCAGGTCGATTTCCAGTCGATTGTACATAAGCTGCAGCTAAAGGATTTCTTCCTACAAGCTTTGTATTTCATCTATACTATTCTTTGTCGGTCTCCTGAGTTCAACCTCACACTCATGGGTCCCACCTAAATTTGGTTTTGTCACAAATAACAAGGAAACACACCAAGACTAATCCAAAACACTCCCCAATGAAGTCCTATCAACACCACATTTCACTAGCAAGTTCCCAACACAATTGATTGTGCTTCTAAGTGTCTTAGTTCTCAAGATTCCAAGCATTATTTAAGATAAAGGAGCTAATAAGGCAAACAATTTATCTCAAACCTAAATCACAGACTAAAATCCAGTTGCAAAAGAAGATCCATCGTAGAAAATTAAAGCAACAACACCCAATGAATAATTTTGATCAAATGACAAACCTGAATGGGCACACAAGTAAATATTTACCTCTCTAACCTCTCTATTAACAAAAACCATCAACCTCAAACTCCTATGCCCATCTCAAAACCAATGCCTATCCAAATAAATCTACCTTATCTTCGAATCTGGCGAGGTAATCCATCATTAGGGAAGTGAATTGAATTTTACTTCATATGCCCAAGCAATCTCCCACGTTGTGAAAAGAAAGCCATAGAACTAGCCAGAGCATGAACTCAATCTATCCCATCAAGGTTCTCATAGCTAAGACAAAATCAGACTAGGTGAGTTCCCAATCCACTCCCCAGGGGAATTCAAGGCATGTGACAATCACACCACATGTTTCCATCATCCAACTACACCATTTGGGCCATTAAAACATTTTTTTTTGTTGTTGTGGTTCACAGACACCTTGGTCAACAAGTGGTGGCTATGTCCACGGAAAAAACTGGATTGATTGACCCCGAAGGGAATCTAGCCTCGCAAACCACTAGCTAGGCCTAACCCCAAGGACTTCGGGGAGAATGGACCCGGTGACCTCCCGATTGGCGAGGCACTAATTTTGACCAATTGAGCTAACCCTTGGGGCTTGGGCCATTAAAACAATTAAACTGTCTTGTACTTACATATCCTTCAAATGTAAAGCATGCCAAGAGTAATATATAAACCCACCCCTACATGAAATAAAGTCTTTGTTGTAGCTTATTCTCCTACTACTAACCTTGATCATGGGCATAATGGGACTTCTTCCACTCGTTCGACTCAGGTCCAGTCATTTTTTTAAGGGATATGGGAGTGCCCCACCCTTTCATTGATCACTAAGGTGCATGGCCCATGATTGATGCTCTAGTTTTCAAGGAGATTAACATCTTTGTTATTAATGCATAAAACATGAAACATTGATATATGAAAATATTCAATGACTAACATGTAAATGAATAACACGTAATTTACTATCAGGAATGCTAATTTTTTTGCTAATATAATCAATTTAACCATATATATGTAAAAAAGGCAACTTTTTAATCAATGGACGAGTAGCTTCCTAGAAAATGTCCAAAAAATTGTCAATTGGAAAAGAATTACCCTAAAATTCCTTGCTCTTCACAATAAATAATAGATTATTTTGGAAATAGCTTGTAGTTTTAAATCCATAGGAGAGGAACCATGAAGGAGGTGGTGAATTAAATTTCAAGTGTCATATTATTATTCTACTCAGATCCAAAAAATAAACCTATATGAGCCTAAATCCATATTAAGTATGGATCTAGCAATGGTCAAGAGGGATTAAATATGTTGAGGTGCAAAGCTCTTTTAGAGTGAAAACATATTTGTTCCTTCTCTACTCAAAGTATATATTATATATATATATATATATATATATATATATATATATATAATATATAATAATTATAATATATATATCTTCTTACATAAAATACATTGGAAAAACCAGGGTTGTCAAAACATGGAGCCCAAAAACAATCAATGGGAAATTGAATATTTTACCTTATTTTATTTTTAATTATTATTTATTAAAAAAAAAATTGTAATTCTATTTTTTATTTTTATGTAATTTGACTAAGTCAAGATAGAGATGCTTTCACAATAGGACATGATAGCATAGGACTAGACTTTTTCATACTATTAACTAGTGATCCATCTTAACTCTAAATCTACCAAGGGCCTAAAGGGATTAAATCACTCAATGAGGTGGAATCCACTCTTAGAGTGAAAAGAGATTTGATCCCTCTTGACACTTCTTCTTACATAAGAATACTATTGACAAAACCATGAGTTGTCAAAACTTGGAACCCAAAAACCACCAATGGAAAATTGACTATTTTACCTCAATTTTATTATTATTATTTTATTTTTATGTAATTTTACCTAGTCAAAATGTTTACATAACACCATGGATAATACAAGATATTAGAATATCTCTTCCATACTAGGATGGAGAGCTCTTCTCTATGCAATTATTATTTACTAACCTAGATCTAATTTTAACTAGATCTATTTTTAACCGGGATCTTTTTTCACTTTAAAAGAAAGGTTTGCATCTTAAGAAATTTGATTTCTTTTATAACGTTCATAAAATTCGAAGTTAAAATGGTTTTAAACCTAGTAGTTTAAGATATTAATAATATATTATATTATTTTATTAAATTTTTCCAAAAAAAACCCAAAATAAAAAATTTTTTATATTTTATGCACCATATTATTTAGAAAAATTATTATAATTAAATATTATATAAAACTATTATATATTAATTATAATAGGAAGTATTATAATAAGTTTTATTAGGATTAATATGTCTAATCTTGAAATAATATATAATAGATTCATTTAATGGAATCAAAAACAGTATTTATTGAGATAGAGTCTACTTCAATGGGATCTGGACATTTTGACTTTTGTTATATAATATTGGTGTATATAATATGCAGATTATTTATTATAGCGATAGTTGAAAATTTCTATTTGTTCAAATTACTGGTATACAATATTAATACACAGATTTTAATATATATATAAAAAATCAATCTTAAATATAAAATAAATACAATAATATGGTACATTCTAACATGGGGTATTGAAAATTTATTAAATTTAGTTAAATATCCTTTCAAAATGACACATTAGATATATGTTTTCAATCTAAAAACTGAAAAAATTAAATACAAACATGAATTCACAACACCACACCCTATAAAATTGTCTCATCAATTCATTCAACTGAGGTTACCTGGAAAACATGCATTGCACGCTTTGTATAACCCTGCAGTTAATGACATTTTATAAAAAACAATGGCGCAGAAGAAGTACATTGAAATTTCAATATAGTGGTGCAATACAATGAATTCTTCGTACAAAGCAATATGAGAACTGTCCTTTTTCCTCTCCCTGGTGGCCCATTTGGTTACTTCACCGCACAATGAAATCATAAAAAAGTTGGCTAAAACATACCGACGACTACGACAAGTAATAGAAAGCATCACGTTACATTAGCAGGATCGTAGTATTTCATAATACAGTCATCATTGTTATTAAACCCTTACTGCTACAAATGTGTTTCCCAATGCAAATGTGTTGATTTATCAGTACTCTCGTATTTTCTAAATTGTCCTCGACAACATTTAACATGAGGGAGCCGTTGAAATTGTACATCCCTTTACATGTATTACATAATGAGTTTCATCAATGCAACCTGTTGGTGGCCCTATGCATTGAATGTGCAATCTCTGATACAATTTCCAGGACGCTATATGGTGAAATAGTCGACCAAAAAAACAAAACACATCAACCAATAAATCCTTAAATCCTCGGAGTGCCATTATATGCCACGCGTTTATGTTGCTCACAATTTTCTGCCACTATGATGGTTCCTCCATCGAGCAGTGGGAGAATAAAATTTATATGCATCATTTTTTAATTCCGTTAAATAAAGGTGTATCTATATTTTGGAAAAAAAACAGAAAAATTATTTGAATTTTATGTTTTTTAATTCCGTTAAAACCTAGAGTGCCACAACCATTAATGTTTACATGAAATGACATCTCTTCCCCACTGGGTTGGACGGCGATTCCTATTTCCACCACAAAATTTTAATTAATGCCCCCTGACATGTGGGGGAGATAAATAAATATAAAGCGCCCGGTCATGACTGGAGGACAAAAAAAAACCGGCGAGCGCTATATTTCTTTATCTCCCCCACATGTCAGGTGGCATTAATTAAAATTTTGTGGTGGAAATAGGAATTTCCCTGGGTTGGACACTGTCTTTCAATGCAGTGATTTTTTTATTTTTACTTTTATTTTTCTTTTTATGTAATTTGAAAGTGTCAAAAGTTTACATAGTATGCTACAACATTTCTTCCAAAATATTAATTAACCATGGTTGAAAAGAATCAAATCTCTTGAGGTGCAAACTTCTTTTAGAGTGAAAATATGTGCAAACCTATTTTAGAACGAAAAGATATTTGATATAAGAATCAAATCTCTTGAGGTGCAAACCTTTGTTAGAGTGAAAAGATATGCAAACCTATTTTAGAATGAAAAGATATTTGATCTCTTGAGGCGCAAACATTTTTTTAGAGTGAAAAGATGTGCAAACCTATTTTAGAATGAAAAGATATATGATCCCTGTGGACTCTTGGTAGATCCATACTTTAGATGGATCTAGGTTAGTTTAATTATTAGTGTTTATTAAAGTTATTATGATATATGTGTATAAATTGCTCTCCATTTTATATTTAAATTTTCTAATTTTTTTTAATATATTCTTTAAATCATTTTATTTTATGTTTAAATTATAAGAACAGATTAGTCACTTAGGACTACCTCTCATGCAAATAGTCATAAATGAATAACTTACTTAAAGCAGTTGAATCCCAAAATGATATCTATTATAATAACTGATGGTATAGCATACATTTCATGTCTCCAACTATGTGGGTTCAAGTCTTTAAAGACACGATATAAGTTGGCCCTTGTGGCATTTAAGAAATTGTTGTTCTACTTGGTGAAATAGTGGCAGCCCTATACACTAAGTTGTAAATGTAATAATTTTTAGTCAAAGGTTAATGTAATGTTCATAAAACTATAAATAAAGAAAATAATTAATAATTAATAATGAATAAAATAATATAAATTTAGAATAATAAAAACAAGACTTGGTTAATGGTTAAGAGCATGTGTTTCCTCTTAAGAGGTCACAGGTTCAAAACGAGACGGGGTTAGAATATGTATACCTTCATAGACTTAGGAGTCAAATCGTTGTGCCGCAGGTGGGGTCCCTTATCCCACAAACAAGGGGGTTCCTACAACAATTTTGTTTGCTTGGTCGTGACCTAAAATTGATATATATATATATATATATATATATCTATTATATATATATATAGTCTAAACTTATAGAGAAATAGACCTTAACAGGGGGTCTCATACACCAATTTGGCCGTGTTTGGCGTGAACTTAAAGGAGTATTATATATATATTATATATATATAGGCATAGTCTAACTTATAGAAGAATATACCTTCTTTAGAGCATTTTTCTCATTAATTTTAACTAAAATCTAGCATAATTTTTGAAAACTTGAGTTTAAGTTGTTTAATTTATAGAATTCAAGTGTTGCAGAGGTTTTTAAGGGTGATGAATCCATTTCTGCATTCAAAAATGTATTTTCAACATAAAAAAAAAAAAAAATCACAATATTGCTTGAAATTGTATGGTTGGATTCCGTAAAAAAGACAATTTCATTAAGGTAGACTCACACACACACACATACATATATATGTGTGTGTGTGTAAAGAAAGAAAGAAAGAAATAAAATTATTTTAACATCCACGAGGCTAAAGATAGCCTATGGGACATATTACTTCTTCATTTGCTTGATGTATTCAACTCTTTTTTTGTGAAGCCTCACAATAAATGCTCCCAGCTTTAAATAGATTATTCCAAGAGCTAGCTGTCAACATATCTCCATAACTTTCCTTGTTGTCTTTGAAGGCCTCACATTCTAAAATGAAATGTTTTTCTATTTCCACTTTTTTGGAAGAACAAAAAATGCATAGTCTTTCCTCCCACAATGCTTTTGGCCTTTTCGAGCACCCTATTTCACAACAAAGTTGATGAGAATTAGTCCTTAACTAAGCAATAAGAATTTTGGCTCTCTAAGAGATTTTGGCCTCTATGTATGCTTTTGGTTTGTGACTATGAGTGGGATTAAACACTTCAATATAGTACTTTTTTATTTCTTCCTAGCTCCTTATCCTAAGTATGCTTGTGGAACTTATCCATAACAAAAGCTTTTACCTCTTTGTTGTTTATGGGACATGTGTTCAAAAAAACACCCCTTTTACTAAACCATTTATTATTTTTTTGCATCCAAGTCTTTTTTTCTGTTGCACAATATGTCATTAAAGACAACCTTAGGCCATCTACCCTCTTCCATTTGCTCAAATTTTTTTAAATGCCTTATGACTCGCACCATAGCAATTGCTTCAATAGAAGCAACCCCTATTTCACTTAACAATATAGCATAAGGAACTGCACTTTTAATCTTGAATTTGTTTGTAATCAAACGCTTTTGAATTTTCTTAATTTTTTTCCACTGCATGTCAGATGTACTACTGGGCTATAGTTTACAACCATAAAGAATCACCAGAATCACTAGAAAAAGAGATTGAGTGGTTTTCCAGTCTCATAACTCCGCCTCTCTACACCTATTTTGAAAAGCATAAAATGCTTTCCAAGCCCCCAAAGTTCTTTTCTTTCTACAACCATCCCAGCTTAGATTTTTGTTGAAGTCAATTTCGAGGTATTTGTAATCCGCAACTTCTTCCAAAATGTTGTATTCAAAGTAGAACTTATGTTGGTTATGTTTTCTTTTTTAGATAAAACACTACTTTCCTTTTGTTGATATTGACTTTCATCCCCACACTTTTACAAAAATTCTCAAGGGATACTAAGTGCTCTTGCAAATCAAGACCTGATTTAGCAATCATAATAAGGTCATATGCATACAAAAGAAGCCTTATAACAGCCTTGCCCAAATAGATACCATCACCCCCTTGTGAATTTAACCACTCCTGAAGCTTGTCCATATATAAATCAAAAAGGGTAGGAGACAGTGGGCAACCTTGCTTGACCGCGATATCACTTCTAAAACTTTTAGAAATGCTTGCTGAAGTTCTAATTTTGACTTTCAACTCTTCATATAGCCTATGCACATTTGCTCTCAAATGTTTAGGAACCCCAAGTTCCTCCATTTTGTGCCAAATCTTATCCCTAGGAACCATGTCAAACACTTTTCTGAAATCAACGAATCAACAAAAGACTTCTTCCTTTTTCTCCCAAACTTCTTCAATGATGTGCCTTAAAGTTATACAATGATCAACTGTGGAATATTTAGGCCTAGAACCTGCTTTCCATTTAGCACAACTATCTCTTTCTTCTACCCACTTGATAATTCTATTTTCTAGCATCCTTCCAAATAACTTTGCAAACAAAGGGTTTATCATGATGGTCCTATAATTGGAGGGATTATTGACATCACTGCTCTTGAAAAGAGGTATTGCCAAACTAGTTGTCCAATTTGTGGGGAGCCCCTGTTGTATGATGTTGTTGGAAAATTTTGTATGTGATGTGCAAGAATCTTTGAGCCCCACTTTAGATATTCTGCTTGGAGTTCAGCTAAGTCTTTTTATTTTCCAACACCCAACTTCTTCACCCATCTCTATCTTTAGCACCGTGAAGAGTTTAATATCAATGTTGACCAAGGGGGGAGGGTCAACCTTGGGATCCTGCTTATAGAGTTGTCTTGCATCGTCAAACCATTTAGAAAATGTATTATTATTTCTAGTTTGTATCTTTCTCAGTTGGAGCTCCTTCCAAACTAATTTGGGATTATTTTTCCCAAGGAAGATTTGTTCTTCCCTCCTTGAAACCATGAAATCAACCTTTTTCTTGCTTAATAAATTCTTGTAAGATTTGAGCTTTATGTTATCCATGTTTGACTCTTTCCACATTCTCCTTGCCTTTTTTCATTCCTCATCAAACCAAACATTGACTTGAAAGAAATTTGTTTCAGACTTTTTAGTTTTGTTCTTTTGCACTCTGCAAGTGCGCATTGAATGAAATGTGTTAATTCATGATTATGAAGGTCGTGAATTGTGATTTTCTCCTTCTTGAAGAGCCTCTCTAGCGTCATTGTGAAGGTATTACAATTTTCTGGAGTCAAATGGATTCTGCCATTTGGGAGATGTTGTTGGAAACGATGAATTTTTTACTCTAATTATTTATTTCCAGTCCAAGAGAAACTTAAATAAATTGGCTTGTGATCTGATTTTAAGTCCTAAATCTGATCTCCAATCAAAACTTCCTCAATTTTCTCACACAAACCATGCGAGAAAATTACATAATCTACTACACTTGCTCCATTGTAATTATTGCAAGTGAAATTATCATATTTTTCCCATCTAGTCAAGCCATTTCAAATGACTAAATAAAAGG
>APFE030395853.1:0-11866 GCA_000404065.3 Pinus taeda | reverse complement strand
AATGCTGGTTGGTAGAGAGTGGACGGATAGATAAGTGTTTGAGGGGAGGCTCGATGGTCCTTTGTTCGAGGGGAGGATTGTTGGGTATACGACCAAAGTCCCACATTGACTAGAAGTGGGTAGGATCATGGGTATATAAGGATGGACAAATATCTCCATTGGTATGAGGCCTTTTGGGGTAAGTCCAAAAGCAAATCCATGAGGGCTTAGGCCCAAAGTGGACAATATCATACTATTGTGGAGATATGTGGTGTCCAGAGTCCTTACAAATAATGAATCCATACAGGTGAAGATAGTTTAAGATAGATGAGGAATGACTTGTTATAGAGTTTTATGAACCCAATGTTTCAGACTACCAAGTGAGTTCATCATTAGGGGTGCGTTAATAAATATTCTGAAGATATTAATGATGTATCCATGAGCTATATTTAGGGTATATATATAGGTTATGAAATAGTTAATCTAAGAAATTAGGTCGGCCCTTATCCAGTTATTTTGTTAATATTCAGATTTTTTTTGTTATTAATTAATTAATTATTTTGTTTAGTTAATTAGCTTAATTAACTAATTAAGTTGTTTAATTAATTAATTAATTTGTTCTCATGGCGATGAAAAATATCTCTCCTATCATATAGATATGGGCTTCCCAAAACAATACCACATATATCAATTGGAATTACATAAAGCTCTACCTCATCTAGAAAGTTTGCAATGATTGCAAATTTCAGTTTACATTTTTTTGTCACATGCAATTTCGCATTGTTACATATCCAACCTAAAGGATAAGGTTTAGGATGAGAAATCGTTTCTAAATTCAACTTCTTGACAATGTATTATGACATAATATTTTCTTGTGAACCACGATCAAAACAATGTATCTATCTTGGTATGTTTCGAAATAACTCTAATGTGGAAAAGCTCTATTCTTGTTTTTACATCTTGATTTTCATTGAGACAATTTGAAGAACTAGTACTTGCAATTTCCTTACCTTTCAAACCCATGGATGTGATCTTTGTTTCATCTCCATAATTTGAACCTAAAGCATGTTGTGTAGTTGCAATTGTCTTCTCCTTCTCCTTATTCTTAAACTTTTTGGGTCCCATTTCTGGATGAAGTTTCCAATAATGATCTTCATCATGACCCTCTTTGGAACAATGTTTACATGTGATCTTTTATTTCTCCATATTAATGGAAAAATTATTCTTCCTTTTTCCTTTGAAATTTCCCTTTCCTTTTCCTCTAGACTCAAAGGAACTCTCACTAGTTTCTTCAGAAACATTTTTCCCTCTTGCCTTTAAATGAGTTCCCTGAACACAAACTTCATCTAGTTTTGTATGGTTAGACATGAGAATGGTATGTCTCAAATAACTATGCAAGCCTCCAATGTATTTGAGTAAAGCATCTTGTGAGGACAAATCCAAACCCAAAATCAAAGCTCTTTTTCTAAATTCTTGAGTATAAGATTGTACATTTTTCCCTTTAGCTTGCTTAAAGTTATGCCAATCCATAATAGTTTTTTTCATGTATGCTAATGGATAAAATTTCCTTCTTATTGCAACAACAAAATCATTCCAAGAGGATAAAACCTTACCATGTTTCTTCATGTCCTCTTGAGTTTTGGCTTCCCACCAAATTAGTGTTGCACCTTCCAATCTAAGATAAGCAAGCTGAAAATTGGTTTCACCATCTTTGATTCTTTGTATCCTGCAATACACTTCAATCTGACGAATCCAATTGTGTAATCTTTCTACATTTACCTCTCCATTGTACATAGGAAATTCAAACTTAATGTCAAGATTAAGCAAAAGAGTTTTACCATGACCCTTTGGGCAATTTGGATGCGTTTGTGAAAGGGTAGAAGAAGTTGAAGATGAGGATGAAGATGAAGATGAGAATGATGATGGAGGTGAAGGTGGTGGTTTTTCAACATTCTCTCCATTCCCCTTTGGAGGTTTGTCTCCTTTTCCTCCATGAGGTTTTGATATTTCTCCATGCAATATGGAATTCCTCTCCTCATACATAACCTTAACCATCTCTGACATTTCAAAGAATGATTTTCTAAAAGTCTTCTCATCTTCAAACATCTCTTCAAGACCTTCTTCATGTGCCATAACTATTGAAGCTTGAGGTGTGTTTGTTCTCCTTGAAACAATTTGATATCTTGGCTCCACAAGTTCTCCTTCTCCTCTTTGTGCTTCAACCTTGTAAGCATCATAAAAACACTTAAAAAAAAAAATATTCACAATAACCTGTTGCTATGATACCAAAATGATATGAATGTATAAACTTGAAGATTTTTAACAATTTGCAAGTGAAAATTATATTTGTTTTGGGTAGAGGATCAATATACTAAACACATAAACAAGTAAAATTTAACCAAATTTTAGTAACAGCGAAACAAAGACAAATAAGCATATCTTGAACACATAACACAAAGCATGATAAATGAGTTCACGCCTCTCTTGGGATACATCTCCTGGTCCAGCTTCCAATGTAGGGCCTCTTTCATTAAAAATGATCAAAAGTGTGTTTACATGCTTTACACTACTCAAATAGTGGAAATTATGTCTCCAATGGATTCAACACTATCAAAACCCTTATTTTTGTTCTTTTTGCACCTCATTTGGCCAAAAACTGAGAAAGTTATGCTTGTTTCTTCATTTTCTCAAATTTTGCAGTTAAACATCCTCCAATTTGGCCTCAACCTAGCCTAAGCACCCCAAAAATGGAATCGACACACTAAACCTGGTACAATTCCTGCTCAGAGAGAGAATTTGTAGGACTATTAAGGGTGTCATTAAGCCCCCAATCTTGAAAATCCTAGTCGCATGACGATCATATCACCGTGAAAAGCGCTGAAATTTGGGGGCTCTTATCTGTCTCCTATCTCTGCGTTCCCTTGGTTCTATGCTTCCACATGTGACCATGGTTCTCCCCCCTAGGTTATAGCCCCTTTAAACTTTGACATGCTATTGGTCACATTGTGGCCCCATAGGGCTTGGGGTTGGCCCCTTGTGGCTGGTCCCCGACCCTTTTTACGCTTGGTTCTTTGTTGTGAGCATATGACTGTGAAGAGGCTCGTGAGGGCTTGGGCTAGGTCCTAGCCCTTGGGCCCCCACCCGTGGTCCTATGTTGCAGGGGTGGCCAGGGACTAGGGCTTAGCCCGACCCCTCCCCCATATGTGCGTTCACCAATCTTAAAATATAATTTGCATTCATTATATATCAAGTGACATAGCGGTAGTGCATTAGTATAGCTCTTGGTTTCTTGGTAATTTATCTCGAGTTCGAGTCTCGGGGATGTTTTTCAGCCTCCAAACTAATTTTGGTTGGCCACGAGGAGGCCATGTGACAACCACTGGTTGGCCCACATGGCACTCCCTCATTGGGCCACCACAACAACGTTCAACCAATAAAAATAAACCAAATTCAAACCAATCACCTGATGCCAAGTGTCGACCAACCATTGACCAATGAAGAACCCAATCACCTGCTAAGTCATGGCCTAGTCAATGTATGAACTGATGATTGGGTGTACCTACAAATTGTTTTCCAAAAAATTTAGTTATTTCCCAAATTGATCAAAATGTGATTCTAGGAGCATCCGATGTCAGATTTGAGTGAAACAAGCTGCGTTCGATTCAGATCATCAAGATCTATCCATTCATTTAGGTTTTGAGCTCTATCACACACTTTTATTTTTTAGCATTATTTTGATCCATCGGATCAACAAGGCATTCGACCCCCAAAACCATTGACAATACGCAAATTATATTGGCCTCATAAATCAAATGTTAATGCATCAAGACTTTGTCTACATATAACTCGCTCTCTAACTATTGGGATGGATGGAGAATTATGGCAATGTGACTTTTGAAAACCCTCGATCCACTAGAAAGAATGTTACAACTCTTACCTTCAGCATCCCATGATTGTGTGGATCCATGATGCTCATCCTAGCCCTTGAACTATAAGGTAATTTATGATCTTAGTAATGTTCCACAGCCTCTGTACACTGTCAATAGGTGCAATGACCCAATGTATCACTACAATTGGCAGCCCAATTTTGCAAGTGATTTCCACGATCTCGATGTTTCGTTCTAATTGACAACTCCTCTAGATCCGTCGACCTTAATTACCGATATGAATTCCCAATACTTCAGATCCCTAAGTGCATTATTTCGGTCATGGGTTGTTCAGTGATTTCCCTGCTCAGCGTTATGTAATGACTTTGTAGGCTTTTCAGCCCTGAACATATATCGCACCCTTAAGAATTTAGTATTCCCAAATATATTGCTTACTAAATGTGATCTTCAGTTCAAATATGTGGCGGCTCCCCACAAGAATATTATCATCGATCCTAACACAGTTAGTCTGATCTCATGCCCCAAGTTGCTTACTCAAACACACCAACTGATTCAACTCGTCCTTATATCAGTGATGACCTTGTACCATGGGATTTACATGGCTTTACATGGCACCAAACTCTCACCTTGACGACGTAATGGCCAGATTTCGCTCTGGTGTGAATGTTTCCCAGGGTGCAGTGGCCTATATAAACATATAAGATGGTATATGTTTCCTCTGGTGTGAATTTTGTTTTCTTGTGATTTGTTGCCCCTCTCGTGGAAGCTCGGGCTTACTCTTATGCACACGGTGGCTATGATCTTCAAGACAAGTCCTCCCAATCTGAGCAGTCAAAATGAGAACAAACTTCTTTGATCATGACTTACGCGTAATTCCCACAACCCTTAAGATATGTTGGCTTGATAAGTATGGCGGCTCCCTTCAACAACAATAATTTTTCAATTCTGGGTAGTTTCGACAATGATATTTTACAATTCTATCCCAATGGAATTCAACTCACGTTTTTCTATCAACAACTTCGGCTTTTATATTAGAAACCCTGAAAATGATATGCAGCTTCAAGGATTTCAATCTCTTTAAATTTTGCTTTCACAATTACAAATTCAAATTTCAAATCAAACTCAATGATGTATAAGCAATTTCTTTGCAATGTCAACTAGGGTGGTTGTGGAGAACCATTGAAATTGATAATATTCTAATTACGGTGATTATGGAAGATCACTGAAAACTAGTTTCATCGTGAGCTCTCGACCTTGTCTCAAAATTAATCTACAATAAATCCTCGGGCTGGCAAGAAAAACTAGCTCTGATACCACTGTAAGATTCCAAATACAAAAAAAAATTAATAGATATGGGACACTATAGTGTTCAAATTAAAAATGTATGCAATCATAAACAATGAACACAAGGAGATCTGAAAATGCTGCCTCTTAATTATATTAATAGTTGAAAACAAAGATACATGCCCATAAAAATAATATTGGAGCCCCTACAAATGGCATGCGTGGTTGTTTATTAAAACACCAATCTAAGACACTTAAGCACCTTTGTGAGTCCTGACTGATTCACCATGGGGTTTTCGTCCTGGGATCAAAGTAGAACTGCCAGACCAAGTTCTTGACAAACACAATAAGATAACAACTCAGTATGATCCAAATTCATAGCTACTATCCCCTTTAACAAGCTTGATGGACTCTCTAGAAACATTATTTTATTATTTTTCTTCAAAAACAAATGCAAATACCATGGGAAAATAGCATGGGTAGATTTCGTCCATTTTGACCATATCAAGAAAAAGGAATATTACATGTTGTAACCTAATTTATGAACTAAAATGAAATGCAACGATACATGCAAAATGCATAATGCATCATGCAACTAATATAATAATTACTCTAATCCTATCTAGGAGCATTTAAAACCAATTGAATTGAAAGAAAATAAGAAATACAAAAAAAAAACAAGGAATAGTTTGTTGATTATAGATTATATGTAAATGAGGAAGTTATAGTGTGCATACATCTCACCCAAATAGATCCTCTATGGAAATTATACTTGGTATTTATTATTAGTGTCATACAAAGATATTTGTCTTCAAAATGGATTATAGGGCTTTCACACTCAGTGTGACTTGCACACAAATGATCAATTAACAATGTAATATTATGATCTATAAATGCCCATAGATATTCCACTGAAATAATTCATCGTAACACGTGTTACAATATTTTGAAATCTTTAATTATGCACTTTATTATATTAGATCATAGATTTATTATTACTAGCTTAGTGCTCAAATTTACAGAAATGACTCATGGTAAAAATATCGAGGGGGGGGGGTGAAGCGGTATTTCTTTTCAATTGTTACTTTTACCGGTTAAGATCACTTATATTTAGAAAACAAAATAAACAATATAGAATAAAGGATTTTATTAATTAGATATATCGAGGACTTCAATCCTCTTCTTTACAATGAATCAAGTACAATAATGGTTTAGGGCTCCAACCCTAGATGAAGACACCAATCTCCATTCCACTAGGCTCCAACCTGTACTTTTCCAAGCACCGACTTGGACTTCATGAGTCGCCAACCTCTAGGGCTCCAATCCTATCTTCCCAAGGCTCCAACCTTGTCACTTTGGGGCACCAAACTTTAGGGCTCCAACCCTATCTCTGCTACAGGCACCAACCTACTCTTCTTGAGGACTCCTATCCTCTAGGGCTCCAACCCACAACTTCAATTCTTCAATATAAGTTTGGCAATTGTTCATGGCTCCCAATATCTTCTACAACAAGCCCTGACAATATCTACACCTTCATCACTGCCCTTAAACGATCTCCAAAGTAGTCAACTCATCAATGAAAACTTTGTCTTCTCATGACGGTGTCACCACTTGTTGGCTTATTGGGGCCTGACCTAGGTTCAGAGTTAAGTTAGCCAAAAAAATCCTGGTATTACTAGCCCTTTCGGCAACAATTTGTGGAGCGCAGACTAAGGTCTCACTCGAAGTAGTATGGGAGGGTGCTAGAACCATGTTTCTGCAGTCTGGAGATGTCTGATGAGTTCAAGCGGTCCGCGGTTTGATCCTGCATGCAAGTCGCTTCACGCACTTTCCCGTACCTCGTAGCCTGATATATTGCCTTCGCACAGCCCTACTCAGGGGTTGAACATCGCGCTTCCGTGTAATTACCCAAGACCTTACTAGTATTCTAATGTTAGTTGATTATTTTAGCCTCTTGCATGCTTTAAGTTATACTTAACAACATAAAACATTCATACAGGTGCACACAGTAAATAAACAGTATATTTGCAAATTATATCGAACATGCATTAAACCAAGAAAAGATACACAAAATAATGATAAAACTTCTCTTTATTAATTCCTTCCTTGGTTACAGACTCGACTCTGCCCTGCGCACTCAGCTGCAGGGGTCCGCACACTTAGCTGTGGACTACTAGGCCTTTGCGCACTCAGCTGCAAAGCCTTCTCCTACCCTCTGACCCAAAGACACACTTCAACTTACGACTCAGTCACTAAGACTCTTTTCTACTTCTCCCTTCTTACACTTAGAGCATCATTCTATTTATACAATCCCATGGTCTGCGGACCATGGGTAGGTCTATCCAGCCGACATTAGATTACAAAACTAGGGTAGACAACCTTGTGACTCTATCATTCTTTCATGCTCCGTGCCCGCAATTTGTGGAGCTTTATAGCAAGATTCAGTCAAAACTTGCATTTTGAGCCCCAAAACATGCCTTGGGGGGATTCCATGCCCAAAACCACTACTCTTCATGTTACCTAAACTAAATCTCAAAGGTCACCTCATGATGATTTCAACACATCATGATCTCAAGGGTGCCTCCAAGATCATCTTGTACAAGTGTCTTCATATGTCTTCAATAATCCTTCAATATGTCAACAATAGGTTGCCCCAAGAATTCTCCAAGGTGTTCTAGGATGATATTTCAAGGCCCGCTCAAGAATATCCCTAAAACAATTCCAAACAATACTTCATAATACTCCAAATAAATCTTCAAAGTTAGCTCTAAGGGCAAGGATGAATGCTTTAAGACAGCTCTAGAAAAGTCTTCACAAACAAATATTCAAGGTCACTTCAAAAGTGATCCAAGTGTCTTCAAAAAACTAATCTTCAAAGTCTGAGGTTCTGTTGAAGCCTCAAAAATCGTTGCAACAACATGGGGGGAAACACCCGGTCAGGGACTTGAATACCATCCCTTATCCATTTGGAATAGTGGATCTGATTGGATATAATGGGACCATTTCCCAATAAAAATGTGATAAAATGGATAGAGTGTTTATGACCAAAAACTAAGTGATAGATGGGGTGGTTTACAAACTAGAATACATGTATATTAATCTACCTATTACCCGGGGTTTACTTATGTTTATGCGATATAGAATAATTGTCCTTAGTGTATGATAATAAAGATTGATCAAATACTTATAGAAATGAAAAGATTTTAAGATAATTATTTTGATTAAATAGTTAATCAAAATAATTGATGAAACACATATCACATCAAATAACGTTCATAAATTTCTCATATATGTAATACAGACGACAATTCGAGCATGTTCAGAAGTGAATTAATACAGAACTGCATTAGAAAAGATACATATAATAAACAATATAAATATAAATGACTATCAATTCATAAACAAAACAAATATGCAATGATAAAAGTGCCCGTTGTATATGACTCTGCTCATGAAAGAAATAGTTTCGGTCCCATCTTTCTCATTAAGATGGTTTCAAAGTACAAACATTCAAGCTTCCAAAGTTTTTCTTTATAAAATTTGGGGACCCTTTATTTGTAGACATGAAAGGGTTTATATAATAAAAATAAAGTATAAAAATAGACATTACATGAAAGTTCTGAGGAGGTTAAAACAACTCTCCTTAAAATAAGTGACAAAAACACAGAAATAGAAATTGTTGAAATGACAAGCTCAAGAATTAATTTTTTTATATTCTTTCATTCATTGTCCGAGTTCATAAATATCCATCATTGGCTTAAATTTAGAAGGTTGACATTTCCTCATGCATAGCTATCCTATGTACACTACATCTGAAAGCGTAGGAAGCATATGGGTGGATGAGTCAGCAAGGCAGTGTAGCATTAGCCAATGACTGTGTGGCTTCACAAGATATTTCCAATACACTTCCTAGTCAAGTTTGGTCAGGTTTTTAATTGCTTCTTCCTTTACTTTCATTGTTTCTTTCTATTGCCTTTCCAGGACTTTGATATCAGGAAGACTACGAGATGGGCATTCTTGAATCAGGTTAGCATTGTGCAAGTTATCATTGATAGTTTCAATGATGTTATTTGTAGCATCGGTTCCTTTAGAGGCTGCTCTTTCTGCCAGTTTAAATTGAATGTCCCATTTAGTAAAGAGGATTTCCTTGTGAGATTCCTCTATTATGGGAAGATTTGTTGCTCTGCCTTCAGGATTGGATGATTGATTGAAATTCACCCTCAGATTGGATGATTGATTCATCAATGAATCACTTGTAACACACAATGGATTGCTGATAGATAACTTTTGACAGAACATTGTTTGTTTGCTTGATAACAAAGTATTTAACTCCAATGTTTCTTTTATAAATTCCTCCACTTTAGGGTTGTCCTTCAACTGATCAAGTGAAAATTGGATCTATTGTATTTGGACATCCTTATTACTTGTCTCTGCCTGATATTGGAGCTTTAACTGATCAAAGTTCTGCTGGAGTTGAGACATTTTTGTCTTCATTTGATGGTCAATACTTTGTCTTTCTTCTGCCAACTGCTGCTCTAGTTGTTGAATTCTCTCTAACCAATTGTCAAACCTTTGATGCTTTGTCAATCATAGAAGATGCATAAGCACTTGTAAATTGTGAAAACTTTGTCAAATTTTCTCAAGGATCAACTGGAGTATCCTTCCATACTATATCCATAAGTACATCACCAGGAATGATTGCTCATGATGGCTGTGTTCTTCTCCTTTTCCTTTGTCTTTTCACCATAGACTGATGTTTGGGATTGTAAAAGACATCAAGAGGAGGGATTTCTTCCACTTTAAGTACTACTTCATATGAAGGGAATGCTGGGATGATCTCAAATTCCTCTATAGTGATAGATTTGTCAGTAGCCCTATCAGTAAAGAAGCTTTGTACAGTGTTCTGGGGTGTGCTCAATGTTTTCTCCATTTCAATGTTTTATGCCCCTTGCTGTCCTTTAAGTTGTTGATCAAACTATTTCCAGGCTTCATCCATCTGATTCTTGAAGGGAGTTTCATCAATATGTACTTATGTGTATTTATCTTCCACTTCAATATCCTTGGAAACCTATTCAGACTTCTATTCAAAATTCTTTTCTGAACTCTTCTTTGAATTCTGCTATGAATTCAGCTCTAATCCCTGTTTTGAACCCTGCTCCGAATTTTTCTTTGAACCTTCTTCTAAGCCTTTTATGAGTCTTTCTCTGAGCCTTTCTATGAATCTCGCTCCTCTTGGATAATCGGTTGAGGGACCCTCAACAGATCCAAAGGGACATTTTTGCAGTCTTATTTCCCTGTATTGTTGGAATTGGGCTACCCTTTCTGGATTCCGTTTTATCATGGTCAAATGCTGCACTTGTGAAAATAGTTCAACACATTCAAATAGATCATCATATTCGTCATCTTCATGAATGAATTGTCTCATTTTCACTTGGGTAGTGAAATTTTATGCAACTTTGTTAGGGCCAAATTGTCTGCGAGGAATGGTGGCAACATTCAAACATGTAATATTATCAATTTCAAGTGCAGTATGATTGAAATCATGTAGAGCATAAACACCGCATTGGATGGGGAATGAAGGCCGAAGAGATTTCTTGGATTCCTTTAGGGTCTTTGTCAGTCCATCCCCTATAGTTTGATAAGAAATCTCCCTGGCTAGTAGTTTATCTAGGACATACAATGGGAGAACATGAGGAGGTGCTAGAATTCCGTAGACTTTAACATAGGTAAAACTATCTTCTCCAAACCACCTGCCTATTGGTATGAAATCAATTTTGGCCTCATTAGACAATCTTGGGGCTCTTTTGTAAAAAACGGCTTGGTGAATGGGTAGCATAACTCCTTGGAAAATTTTATAGAAATGGCTATGGAAATTAGATTCCCACAAGGTTTTATGATATATATGGATGTGAGTGGGATCTTGAATGGTCCATTTTCCATCCCATGGTTGGGAAATTGGTAGTGAAACAGACCGCATCCATGATATATGCACTCATAAAAAATGGTGGAACTACTCTGGTAGTAACATACCGATGTTGCCTAAACTCTCGAATTTGGAAGGCAATGTTATTTGAAAGGACAGTGCCTGAATCCATTATAAAATATTTGAATGCTGCCTCAATAAGAGGAACCAATTCAACTGAGAAATTAGTTGTATTAGGGTGCCCAAAAAATCTACACATCATAGCTGTGATATAAGAATAGGGAGCACTGAGAGAAGATATAGAGTACATACTCGATTTCTCATGCTTATGTTTATTCGGTAGGATCTCCATTGTTTAATTGGATCTTCTGATGCTACCACATTCTTCCTTGCAAAGTGCTTGAGGAAAGCTTTTTCATACACCTTTTGCGGGTTTGGTATATGGTACATTTTTTTCAAGTCTTCAGCTGTAAAGGACTCGATGACTATTTTTCTTGAAGCTAAGAATGTCCTATCGACAATGTTAATATTCTCAATTACTCATTTTACCATATCGGTATAAGGAAGGATCTTGGGTCGAGCAATGATCCTGTGAAGAAAAGAGTTGACATCTTTATAGTTGGAGGCTTCAGACGATGAAGTTGTTGGGTTGTGTTATATTCTTTCCACATAGTTAACAGGGGTTTTGAGGGGTACCCGTAACCCCACTTTATGGGGTCCGAGGCAGTGCCCCGGAAAATTTTGGTTTTGGACCCTATGTTAGGTTGGGCAGACCCACCTATGGTTTTGTGCA
>APFE030395848.1:90547-105579 GCA_000404065.3 Pinus taeda | reverse complement strand
GATGTGCTCCTTTGAAAAATTTGCGAAGGATATACTTCCTCGCTGGGAAATATGTACTATTCAACATAAGATATGCTCACTGAAGGGAAAGATTACTGGCCAAGGATTTAGACTCCAAACACCTAATTGGAAGTTGGTTTATGTGGCCTCAAAACAGATGCACTTGGACTCATATTTTTTCCTCGACTAACCAGGGGAATGCCTGAATGCTTTTCCCCTCTATGAGGGCTATGTGTCTGTCTGATCTCACTTATACGAGGGCTATATATTTGTTTAGTTTTTACAATTTGGGGACTTAATGCAGACTCGGATCCATCAATTGGTGTGCAATCACTCGAGCTAGTTATCCATGGACTATATGTGTGTTTGGCCTCACTGCGACTTCGTGTAATCATCTCATCCAAAACTTCACCATCATTTGCAACTGTTCCCACGCTTCCTAGTTCAAACCCCTTAATTCCAGCTTCCTGCAATCAATATATGTTACAGTTCAATTTATTATTGTTCATGCTGCAGGGCTTATGAAATAGAATTGAGTAATATTTTTAAAATTTGTTTGATATGTGTCTTGCACTCACTGTTATATTGCATGGCATTCCAGGGGCTTCTTCATACTCTGTTGCATCCAATTCTTGAAGATGTGCTCCTTTGAAAAATTTGGGAAGGATATACTGCCTCGCTGGGACTAACAAGTTACAACATGATCAGTAGTGGGAAGAGAACACCATCTATACGCACCCATGTTATACCAAAAATGCCAGCAAATAACATGTCTGGAAAATGGTGAAGGTGGCAATTGTCTTGAAAGGCACTGTTTCAAGAAATGTAGCATGATACTCCTGAAGTTCTTTGTAACCATCAGTTCAACATTGATCAGCTTTGATAACTATATTACAAGCATTAAATTCAATCACATTATAGTTTGAATAAAGTTGATACTTGTATCTACGGCTTGGAGCAGTGAAAAGAAACAATATCCTTTCCCAGAGTTGATTTCTTGGCAAACTCTCTATGGCCATGAAGGCAAAGTAACCCCAAAGCACAGAAGTTGGGATCTTTCTAATGATGGGCATTGCTGCAAGACAACCAACCACAATTGGAGATTGCAACAAATTACTCAATCATTGTTCTTTCACCTCAACAAGAAGTAGGTCATCCATGTCCTTGTCAACATTAAAAGTTGATTCATCAAATAAGGCATCCATATTCCCAGTACTTACGGCCAACTAAATTATGGTCTCTTTCAATTCCTTAAGTTCCTGCACAAATGGTTGGGACATGACAAGACAAATAAATAAAGGGATAGGAAAATTAGATAAAATGAAACACCCAAACTAAAAAATAATACCGTTACCAAGGCAGGTGGAGGCTGATAAACCAGTGGGGTCTACATTTTCTCATAGGCTTCTTGCATGTTTCTGTATAATCGCCCTAAGGTTGAATTTTCTTGTGTACTTTTCTGGACTGTTGTCACTAACTTCCTAGGTACCAACTGTAACGAAAGTACTTGTAAGTTACTCATCTATAAAATGTCTGAATTGTGTCTTTGCCCTCATAAGTTGCAATTAATAATTCCAATATATTGGTACCTGATGTTTGAGGGTAGCTAAGCTTTTCATGTGTATGGGAGATCGAGGAATAACACCATTTGAAGGAGGTATGCCAAAAAGACCACATAAAATAGTCTGCCACAATAAAAGGAAAATTTATGAATCCACTAGAGATTTTTTTATGGAGGTGAAAACAAAGAATGAATAGTTAGTTCAAGATGTCTTCAGAAGAGCAAGAGCTCTTCCAGAATAGGGTAGGTAGTGACAGTTGAACCTAAACATGAACTTTGACAAAGATTAAAACATAGTTCTAAATAATATATATACTGAGGTAATTTGCATACCAAAAATCCTAAGAGAAGTCATAATGGTATGAAGAAGGTTTTCTTCAGTTGAATTCCTTTTGTTGGGAAAGTTGGGATGCAACATTGTGATTAAAATAATAAAGCACTACAATCATCGTTGCTGGAATGAAAGCTCCAAAAATGTATAAAAATGGCATGTCAAGCATTTCCTGTGTGGAAAAATAAGTATTGTTATTGCATGAAAATGAAAACAAAAGTTGAAAAAAAAAATGGATTCTATGTTTTGAGGTGGTGGATGGAAGCTAAGATCAATGCCTTATCATGTTTGGGCTATGGGAGCATGCATATTATGTCAAAGGGAGAATATAAAGAAGGATTATGGGTTATAAGCAGCCAAGGATCATCCCCCTGCCTTGTGTTGTTGCCACCCTCAATCTTCCAAAGTTCAAACCAAGTCTTCCAATCAGCGGAAAGGCCAACACCACCGCCTTCCAAATCATTGAAGACTTATTGTAGGATTTATTTGGAGATCTTATACAATCCTCAGTAGACAGAGGCTATATAGTGTATTTACTTCCAACTCACCACCTTTCTCAATAAAATTTCCATGCAATGGAGATTTTAAATGTCCTATGCTCACAACTCTTTAGGAACAACAATTTTTTTCCATGAGACCCGAGGAATATTCTCTTTTCTGTTTCTTCCCACCCCATAAGAATCTGAAACTAAGTCTTCTTACCTGTTCTAGGACCTATTTGGGAATAAATGAAAAAAACACGTAGTACACAAGGATGGCTTCAAGTAGGGATTTAACCAGCATTAGCTTAACCCCCTTGATGACAACCATCTATTACACCATATTGACATCTCCTTTTCAACCTTAGAAACCATCCACATCGATTCTATTTTTTTGTAGTCACTGAATTTAAATAAAAACTTAGTGTTACGATTACAATTGAGCTAATTGAGCACCCAGATTACAATTATTGTATTGGGGACATTGTTATTCGACTGGCATATGTTGTAGAGCTACTAGAAGTGTCTGGTGTTGTTGAATCATCAGTTGATGATAAGGTGTGTCAAAACATCTCATCACTTGAGAATTGTATGAAAATAGAAAATGATTCAAACATTGAGAAAGATTGTGAAATGAAGCCAAAACCTGAGTATTTTATTAGAACAAAGCTATCTTCAGAATAGAGATCTTTAAGAAAAAGACAAAAAGCTAAGGCTCGTCTGTCCTTTGAGGATTAGTCTGGTGATCATAAAGAAATTGAACTGAAGCGAAAATGTGTAAATGAGACCAAAATTACAGAGCAAATTTTCCAGCAAGGATCTTCAAGAAGGTGTAAGGATAAAGTAGGTATGGATGCTGAAGAACTAGATTTATCCTCGATTGAGAATATTATAGGTCTCAAAAACGGGGATATTGAAGTGATGTGGGTAGATGGAATGACTTAAAAAGTAAGTGCTCTCTTGTTTTTGCTTGGATCTATTCTTTGTTACATTGATGTTTACTAACAATAGATGGCAAAGAATATCAAATGATCAGTCATATTTGACAGTCGTAAATAACTTAATTTCCAAATAAAGTTATGTTCAATAGTCTTGAAGAACTAGAACCACCACAATCCAGCTACATCAATGGTGCAAATCCTTAGGAAAAGTGGCAAAATAATTTCTTTTTAAACATGGTATACTTGATCATGTTACTTATACAGGTTTCCATGTATTTTACTAGTCTCCAAAGAGAAACTCACTAGTGAGATGATGCACGCTACACTACAATAGGCCAGTAATATTTTTATCCCCACAGCCAATATACGAGTCAGGGTACAAAACCTAGATCTTTGAAATGCTCATGCTCCTGAGCATTACGAGCAGTGATGCGTCTATTGGGCTCCAGGCACAACATTTTCTAGGAGGGAACATGGTGGCATAAAAACAAAGAAACAAACAACGAAGTTGTCAACATTAAGAAAAATTGTTACCAGACATCCTTTGATCATATTCCAAATAAAAAAGATAATGTTTGTCCTCACCGAGAGAAGATCAATTCCTCTTGGCTCAAGACCTGTAACATGCACCTAACCACAAAGCAACTAAGAGGGTCAACGCTGTTAAAACTTCACAAAACTTGATCATAACCAAAACAACTTTAGCAAGAAGACATGTCAATCACCAATGAAACAACGTAAGGACCTAAATTCAGGCATAATTTCTTACACAAACAAGAGAATGCTACATCTAAGGTGGCAAAACAATGATCAACTACTTAGCCAACCTCTTCTGAAGAAGCACAGGATCACATGAAGCAATGATCAGGGATCATCTCCATCATTAATCCAAAGAGTTCAAAAATGTAGTGCTACCCATGAGCAGACAACACCAACAATGAGCTATACATGTAGATCAAGATAATCACAAAGTTACTTCATCGTCAATGCAAATATATGGTGCATGAAATCCATTGAAGAAAAGACATCAATATCATAGAATATACCCTTATTCTCAACAAGGCACCCCTAGCATTAATTCAGAAAGGATACAATGTCGCTAAAAGCCTTTTAAAACCATCAAGAACAAGCAGGTTTAAATTTTGAAATATAACTGGAAAAAATCTATGCCTCGCAATCAAAAAAATGTGCTTCAAAAACAGAGTCACTAGTATATATCATATTGCAAATTTTAACAAGACTTCTTGCTCAGAAACAAACATCATTTATATACAACATTTGACCTTTTTCTATGGGCTGGACGTTTGAGAAACTTTTTGCGGTTAGAATCCAAAATAAGTGTTCTCTTTCACAGTTCACCATTAGATCCTTGCATGATTCAAATCAAGGGTTCCATCACCATTGAGATGCTATCATCAAAACCAGCATAAAAACCACTTGAATATCATATCCTCTACACATTAACATAACAAGTAAATACTTGCGCTATAAAGCATAGAAAACCATATTGCACAATATTATAAAATACCATGTCAGTAACAACAGATGGCAAATAATTTCAAATGACAAGTCATATTTGACAATCGTAAACAACTTAATTTCCAAATAAACTTTTGTTCAATAGTCTTGAGGAACTAGAACCACCACAATGCACCTACACCAATGGTGCAAATCCTTAGCAAATGTGGCAAAATAATTTTTTTTAAACATGGTATACTTGATCATGTTACTTATACAAGTTTCCATCTATTTTACCAGTATCCAAAGAGAAACTCACTGGTGAGATGATGCAAAGTACACTACAATAGGCCAATAATATTTTTATCCCCACAGCTAATATACAGGTCAGGGTACAAAACCTATATCTTTCAAATACTCGTGCTCCTGAGCACTACAAGCAGTGATGTGTCCAAAAACACCAAAAAACTCATTTCCAAAATTCCTACACCTTTGTCTAACTGCAAACACATCTAATGTCAATTGGGTCTAGCTCCACTGGTTAGGTGGAATGATTGTTATCCTCCCTACAATGGTTCTATTCCCACCAATGACATGTTGATATGGCCTTTGGCCCTAAGGAATCTGCTTAAGCCTAGGTGCCATCCTCAGAATGAGGCAAAGTTCCCTGGGTTTTCTCAGGATATATTTTGCAAAAAATCATTTTTTTCAATTGGGTCTAGCCCAAGTAATTGAGGGGGAATGTTATCCCTCCACACCTAGGACCAATTCTCACAAGTGACATGTTGAACTCTTAATGAATGTATTGTTGCATGCCTCATACCCCAAATAATTTGGGTTTACCCTGGATAGCATCCTCAAAATGAGAGGAAGTGCCAGAACAACATGAGGACAACATGAGGTAAGTGTGTAAAACTAGCAACAAACCTATTCTAGATACAGTTTTCCAGCCTAGCCTAGGAATGACATTTTTAAGGGTTCACATGTGTGCATAAAAAGCACCTCACCCACCTCAGGCCTCGCACTCCACTATCTGAGTAAATCTTCCATGAGGTCAAGTAGTAGGGGGAATTAGCACTATAGGAAATTATAATTCTGACCTACAGAGCTCGGCTGAAGTTGTAGAGGTATAAAGTCAAAGGTAAGCATTATCCATAACAACATATCGCAAGGTTCCATAGGGATTTTGAGTCGTCATTTTCGAGTGATATGTGTGTCCAATCATTTCTTTGTAATTCATCGATCTAGATTTTATAGGACTTGAACCATTGAGTATAGCTTCATCGAATATCCCTAACACTAATGAACCTAGTGGATATCACCATCACGTGTCGATAACACTACTTCAAATACAAGACCCAGTAGGGTAGACTGAACGCATGAACCCATGCATCCAACACACTTAGAAAATTGCACCATTCACAAAATAAAAATTCATGCATGCCCTCCCCTGGATGGGTAACTATGCCTTCCTAATTGAAGACAATACATTCATACATGTGCTTCATGCAGTGATCCTACTAAACTACTGCACCTCCATTAGAGGATCTCTTATGGGCCCTCTACTAAACATCAACATTCCTCTATACAAGTTGGAATGTATTTGTTGAAGGATGATGTTGTTGCCAAAGGAGAACAACTACTAAGAGATAGGTAAAATCTAAGACTACCTCCACACTTGTATCAGATAAAAGTAAAATTATTGTCAAATTAAGCATTATTGTTAAGCAATTTTCTCTTTGTATATTCAGCAAGCCAAAAATGAAAAATATTATATCATATGTGGGTACATGGAGTAGTTAGAAATCAATCTACTACCATAGACTGAAATGGAGTACAACCATTTTACAAGGCCTATGATACTAGGTGAAACATCTAGTTTAATCACAATAATATTCTTTAGCTTGTAGCAATCTTCTCCTGGAAAAAAACTAAAAGAGGCTTATTGCGCTTTGAATTTAAAATGCTTGTTAAAGGATCAAGTGGTAGTTGCAAAGAAAAACTCAAATTGGGTGATATATAAACAAAATGATTTAGTATTTCCAAGACAAAATCACTTTACTGATGTATCTCTGAATCCCATGAAAACAAAACAATTTGATGTATTGAAATGATATTAGGAGATTAGTAAAGAGGATCAAATTAAGTGATGTTATGGCCATACCATTGTATCCATTTATGCTTCGAGCGAAGAGACTCAGCAACACCAAGAACATCAAGTGCCCTCCAAGACAATGTAGTCCTTGTGGTTTATAGGGAGTCTTCACACTCTAACATTAGGCTCTTCAAACTAACTCTGCACAAGGTCATTACAAATGTAAAAAATCAACAAGACACAAATTTGGTAGTAAATATGACCAAAAGAAGAACTAGTGCAAACAATTTTCACAATCCTGCTTTTGAAACCAACATTATAATCTCCTTAGCATTGTGATCAGCTGTCAGTGTCCTTCCCAAGTCAACGAATTCAGCTCCGCCTTGACAAAGTGTAATTGCATAAAAGGAATTCCGGTCTCATGCCAATAGGTCTCCTATGATGGGTGCACAAGAACCTAGTACATAGACCATTTTTCTCTTTGCTTAGCTACCTAGAGCTTATTTCCCTTTCCAAATATCAATAATTCGTTTCCAAGAAAACGTAAAATAAGAATAATATTTTACTATATTCTAAAAGATGAAGATGCTGAAATCATGCCACAAAGTGAAAGGAAATCAAATATCTTTCCTCAAACCACCAATTATATAAAGAAAACAACAATAATTATGAAAATAAAACTAGATCTGTCGATCTATGCATGAAATGAGTCAAGCGACTAAAAGAAACTGACCAAAACAAACCAAAAATTTCAAGCTTGACAAAATCCTCTAAACAAGCAGCAAACAAACCACTAAAATTTTCTAATATATCAGAGCTAGACATCAACACAATTTCATGTACTTGAATAAGCCCATTGTTCTTTAACGTTAGACTTCTTCATTTAGTTATTTATTATTTAATACTAGGACATTGTCTATGTGAAAAGAGATAGGTCCCAGCCTCATCAAATCCGACTTCATTTCAAATCAAAGATCAAATCCAAAGGACACTAAGTCATTACTCTTGGATGGTGCTAAAGTTAAATACACAAAATAACAAAAAAATAAAGATACAATAAAAAAATAGACCTGCAAGATTGTATTGGTTGAGTGTGATAGGGACACCAATAACTGAGACTAGAGAGATTTATAGAAGGTGGTAGTTACTACTGTGTGTCTATTGTGTAATTAGTGGTATGGTGGAGAGACCTACCAAGAAGGGACGCTGGTCTCAGGAAAGTATAGTGGGGAGATCCATAGAGCATTTATGTAAAAGGAAGATGAGTAGTGTTGTCATCAAGTTAGTTTATGTTATGGTGGAATTTTGTTGGTGATAAGTGGTAAGAAAACACTTACACCAATAGGTAAAAAGTAAATTCGGGGCATGAGTTGGACTGAATCATGTTATCTCATCCCTTAATGGTCCTAAGGACATGGGGACCCAAACAACTTAGTACCTGAAAGACTTGAAAACATGGCTAACAAATGACTGACAGAAAATGGCTAACAAATGACTTGAAAGTCTTGTTAAATTTGTTATTTATCATTTAATAATAGTCAGACACTATCTATGTGAAAAGAAATAGGTCCCAACCTCACCAAATCCAGGTTTATTTCTTGTCACAGATAAGAAACAAAAAATGCAATTATTAAATATGAAACATCAATATTAAAATAACACACATCAAAATAATGTCATTGCAATGTTACAATGAAAAATGCAAATATAGAACCTATTTTTACATGAAGTTGACATATAGTAATTTTGCATGATCAATGGAACATGTATAGCAAAATAAGAGTCCTAGGGTATTTCAATTTCCCAGTTCTCATCTTGGTCCTCATTTTCTAAATTGTGAACATGATCTTCTCTAAATGAACTGTCATTATGAGCCTCCAAAACATTATGTTCTATATCATGTTCATTAGAGAGATTTGTTATATTGTTTTCTCCCCTTCTGATTACCAAAGAGTTAGCGCTCTTTCATATGGAAAATTGTCAATGTCATACTTTGTTACATATAATATTAAACATGTATCCACATGTTTATCAAGCTTGTTCCTCAACTTTGACATCAAGAATGATAATGCACTAAACATTCTCTCATCCTCCACTGATCCCAAAATCATGGTTTGACACAAATCTGCTAATTTGAAATATTCTGATATGTTTTCTTGCAGGTATTGGCTAGCACTTAAAGTAGCCCATAATCTTGTTATAACACCATTTTCATTAGGATTCTCCAAAAAAGGATATTTCTCCCACATTGTTTCAACAAAGAGCCCACCTTGTTGATACAATTTTGATGAATTTAAAATACCTTCAATTTGTTCTCTATGTATCGAGACTTTCTTGCAAAAATGGTCTACTAAACATTTTAATATTTTTTGAAAATTAGCTTTTAAAGTTCTTGGACATTGCCAATTATTCCAATATTGAGGGTATACCACACACATGGCCTCCAACAATTCATCCCGAGGAAATCATTCTCTTATCTCTAATGATAGTGATCTTGCAATTTCTAGCAAATTGTCTCACTGAAATCACAATATTATCAAATTGGTCTCTTGACACGGGGCAATCGTTGGTGATTCGTCCAATCTTACTAATATAGTGAAAGGGAACCATATACCCACGCACTACGATACATAGTATCCCTTTTTCGTCAAAGGTAAAAAAAAATTCAGTATTTTCTATATTGATGATCTCAGTCCAACTTTTAAACTCTGGACTAGTAAAAGAGTTTGGCATCATATACAAATTATCCAATGCAAGACATGCTGACTTTCTCACATTTGTGTATTTTGAAATATACATTGTGCGATTCTGAGACATTTTCACAAGGACATTCATTTCATGTAGCATAGGAAGAATTCCAGCCAATGTTAATAATGTCTCTATATTAGTTAGTTGAGAAAGAAGATCTTCAGCTTTGTCTACATTATAGTGATTTTCATACATCAACCCTACCAAAGATTTGAACTCACTAAATAGTCTTTGAGCTGGTCCATTTAATGAGATCCATCTAGTATCAACATATTTCAGTACTTTTTCTCCATCCGTAATACCATCTGCAAATTTTCGAAACTCTAAATACCATTTGGGACTACGAGAAAAGTATGCATGAGTCTCACGTACAAGGTCTTCAACTTTTGGAACTGATGGAAACTTGCTTACTATTTTAAATGCAAGATTCATCCTATGAGCCATACAATGAATATTAAGCATATATGGTGAAGTTGATAGTTGTAGCCTAACACAAAGGCTATTCCTTTGTCCTTGGATTACCGCTTCTCCATCTGCTCCAACACATACCAACTTTTTTACAATCATTAATTCATCCATACAACTTTTCTTCAATCCATTAAGAACAAGTTCATAAATATTTTCAGCTGTAAAAGTCTCTCTCGTCTTATTAATCCCAAGTAGATAGGAATGTCTAATATGGTCATTAACCATATAAATTCTCATGCAAATCCATGAAGTATTATCTATAGTCGTAACCTCATCTAAAGACAATGCCAAAAACCTAGCATTTGCAATCTTCTCTTTCAAATCATCCTTTTCTACTTGAGCTAGATATCCTACCCATCCCCAACCACTAGTTACAGACCAATGAGAAGATGGAAAGTTTGACACTTGAAGAAAAGATAGTAATTTCATGTGATCTGGATAATCTGTCATAGGATGACCTTTAGATAAGATGTGAAATATAGTGCTCAATTGTATCGTCTTGGATAACAAATTTCTTTCTATCGTCTTTCCAAATAGAGATATGATGGTTCTTCTATCTGCCTCAAGTTTCCCCTTACTTAATAAATATTTTTTATATTCTTCTGCATATTCAACATGTCGACATTCCTTAGAAGATTTCCATCTAACAATAGATTTCTTTTTACCATTTACAATTTACTTTTCATACACCTCTCCTACATGCTTTTGTACCGTATCTAGCTTCATCTGAAATTTCACTTCCTTTTGCGTTTTCCAACTAAACGCAATGCATCTAACTTGTTGGAAAACCTCGTTCTCATTTGTAGGAGGTATTTCTTCAATAAATGGAAAACTTGAGAGCCAATTTTCTTGGAATCGTCTCCCTATGGCCCACTGTCCTCTTTTCCTTTTCCGCGAATGGATTTTGTCACTTTCCACGGAAAAATCTTTAACATTTTCATCACCAATTTCTGTTGAAACAACATTTATCTCACCCTGATCACTTGAGGAACCTATTATTTCATCCATCGTATGGATGTCAAATGCATTTCCACAAGACTTAACCTCTCTCTCAGTAACAAATTGTTCAAAGGAGCTTGAATCATGAAGAGAATGTGTATTTTTGGATCGAGCCTTTTGAAAGTATGATAATACATCTGTTTGCCTTGATGGTTTCTTCCCATGATTATCTTTTGACATCTCACTAAATATTCCACAAGTAAAATTTAAAATCGTTTTGCAAACCTGCATCAACAGTTTGCAAGCATTGAGATATGCTTCATATAAATTCACTTGTTCATAGAAAATAGAATTTTACTTTCCAAAAGAATTGTTGAGTCAACATTGAAAAAAAATATATTAGAAATTGAATTTGGAGGCAAAATAGAATTTCACAAAAATTATTTAACAATGATAATGGGAAACTATTATATTTTAAGACATAAAATATAATAATTCATTTATATAACATTCAAACAACATCACTTATGCGATTGAAATGAAAAATGTCTCAAGGCGGAGAATGAAATAGGTTTTTGCTCCCTGGCTTGGCTTTTGCTCGAATGGCATCGCCGCGAGGCTGGAGTTCCTTGCCGCAACATGCAGGGACAGTGGGCAAGGCGAAAATTCCTTTCGGAGTGGACCATGTAACGGATGGGGCAGTATTGTGCCATTTAGGCAGATTTTGCTCTATCTTTACCTCAAAGGAAGACTAGGGAGCTCCTCGGTGATGGGGGTTTTTGTCCTCCTGCTAAAACACTTGTTTTTTCTCCCTGAACATATTCCTGGATCATTAATGGTGCAGAGTTAGGGGTCTTGTTCTTGGTCAACGATGTTTTTCTGCAGAATGGGCATCTTGGGGTTGTTGCCTCTACTTCCTAAAGGGTAGTGCGGGCCTGGGTTGATCTTGTTCCGACAACAGTTTTTGTTAAAGGCATATGTAGGGTCATTTCTGGGTGGGGTTCTCTAGGCAAGAAAATCTATCTCCTCTCAGTGGTGGTCAAGTCACAGGCTCCCTACCTCCAATTCAATCAAAGATCCGGGAAAGCTATACCCGAAATAGTCTCACCCTGTGGTTTCAAGGATGGTACTAGAACTAAGAGGCTAGTAAGTACCCCTTGCTTTCAAATTTTCATAAATCCCCCTGTTGGGAAATCACTTATATTTTGGGTGAATAAAGCAGACAGTGTGATGATTTTGAAACAATGTATGACACAAAAAATTGGATACCCTATGAACAAACAGAATTTTTTATACAGAGGTAGTATATTACAGCCACAGGATAATCATCTCCTGCAAGATTATCATATCCTATTAGATTCCACAATAATCCTCAATCTAAGGCTCAAGGGAGGAATAATTGAACCCAATATGCCCAAAAATGCAAGTGGGGTAGGGGGAAGTAGCTTTGCAAAAGACACAGGAACAAAGCAGATACCTGCAAATGGGAGACAACCATTCAAGAATATACTTCAACGGAAAAAATCAGTCAGAGAACCAACCAAACAGGCAGGGACTACCCCAAACCCATACATAGTGGAGCAACTGAGCCACACCCCAAACATAAACTTAGACATGCCAGAAACAGATGAGTATTGCACCTCTTTTGAATCCCAAGCCATTATATGCAATTTTAAATTTCGCCTTTGGGCTATAATTTGCCCCTAAAATTTACAATGATGTCAACCAGTCTGTTGGAAATCCCCCAGCCAAGCTAAATTGGCACATGGACCTGGAGGACCTCAATTCAACCTTAATCATAGAGACAATATGAGGATCCTCCTCTATTTCAATTATTCCTAATTTCCTACAGAAGGTGGTTGATAGGATTCAAGACCTAGTCCCCTCCACCCAAGCCAACTTACAGTATGTCTACCATGCCCATAACTCAAACGTTTATGCTAAGCCAAATGAAAGGGTATTGCTACCTGAGGAAGAAATTTGAACAACCAGAAATCTACGTATGGAAAGGGTAGAGCCTCCATCCCTTACCATGTGAAAAATAAATGGTTAAAATATAATAAGATGGAAAGCTTAATTTGGAAATCTTGACAAGGTCAAGGAAAGCCACTATTACTTCCACATCAAGAGGTTTTTTTAGAGAAAATCTCACGTACTGAAAGTCTAGGCTTCTTTCTGACCAATCACTAGCCTTAGGAAGATGAGACTTCAAGAGAAACAATCAAGTCTAAAGATATAGGAGTTGATGGATGCCATTGCTCAATTGGCTTAGCATTCTTTATTTTATAAATCAAACAGTGTAAGTGGAACTATTTTGAGGAGTGCGGAAGGTTTAAGCATATCTAGTTCCCATTTTGGGCAAAATGGTGAACATTGAACCTTAGCAAATAACACAGATTTAGAATTATCAAAACTTGCATTTTTCTTTTTATGATCAAATAAAACCTTTGCCATTGAAGGATCTCCTTTATGATATACTAGTCAAGGGTAAAGTTGGCTAAGTTTCCTAGTGATAACAAAAAAATATTATACGGTCTAGTTAAGAAAAATATTCAAATCTTGATTGGCTTCTTGCTAAAGATATTTCCTCAAGAGGTTTTTCATTTTGCAGGATTCTGAGAAATTTTATAGTTTGGACTCTCAAAGAAAGTTATCTCAGGATTGTTCTCAACTATGATCAAAAGTCTAAAGACCTACCTGTTTTTACAGACATCTAAGTGACAATAATTTTCTCATTTAATTCTTCTTAAAGTCAAAATTTTCAAGGGGTTGTGCTCCAAGTGGGCTATTAGAGCCTGCCAACCTACAACTTCAATGACCAAAATATTCTAGGCAATATAGTCAATACAGAAGAAATATATTTTATAGATATTGTTGGGTGCCTATAATACTAGTGATTACCCCATTACTATTGTAGTTGTACCCCCTATTAATATTGTTGTGCCCCTATTGTCCCCATATTGTTATTACTGTGCCCCATAGAATCCCTCTATTGTTATTTTTGTGGCTTTATATTATTATTATTAGGTCGGCTGGGTTATATTGTGACTCCTTAGACTCCTATATATACAAAGGAGGTTTTGATTTTTGAACCATCCAAGAATTTTTCATTTATGTAATGTAAAGGAGGTTGCCCCCTCGAAGAGGATGAATTTTAAGGCGTTGATCTATCTTTTCTATCTTTTTCTTGAGCTAGTTTCATAACATGTGGTATCAGAGCTTTGGATTCTAGGGTTTTGCTGCTCCAAACACGTCATCGTGGCGTTTTTGCTATAACATTTTTTCTGCGACGTTTTATAAGATAAAAAAAAAAAACCCATTTGAAAATACATCGCACTGAAGCTTGGGTCTTAATTTCAAAGCTTTTCGCGCTATATTTGTGGAGATATGATCTGAGGAAGTTGGTCTTTTTGCAGACTCCTGAATTACATTCCAAACAGGTGACCTGGGGAAAATCGTCATAACTGTCTCTCTGAGCATTGGATTGAAATTTCATAAAAAGGTACAGAAAGAGGACAGACCCTAGTTTCTTCTATATAGTGTTTAGAGCCAAAGGTCGAAACAGTGACTCGTGGCACGTCGTACAAGTTCCCTCTACTGAACTAGTCTATAATCAGGTCACTGTGGGAGATTTTGGCATAACTCTTCCCTCAAGAATCCAATTTGGATCAGTCTAGTGGCATTGGCAAGAGGATGCAGAGAGATACTGTAGGTCACAATTTTAGAACTAGATGATCCAAAATTACAGAGATACATCAGATTCAATGTTGAGCTCCTACAAAGTGAAAAAAGTGTGCAGTTTTTTTTAAATTTTTGCATAAGCTTGGTTTCAAAAATTAGTTTGAAGGAATTAAAAGGGCATAATAAAGCATTATTATCAGTAATTGATGCCCTGAGGAAAGAAAATGCAAACACCTAGTAGGAAACCTGAAAGCTCTAGCATGACTCATGAATAAGAGGAAGAAATGCAACATGATATATCAAAATTACGAAACCAAGTGCAACAAGTGTC
>APFE030395848.1:82166-87067 GCA_000404065.3 Pinus taeda | reverse complement strand
TAGGAGGGCACTCGAGATTTTTAAAAACTTACCATAGGGTTAAGAAGGAATTTTTTTGGGATGGCCTTAAATCAAATATTCAAAAGTTTGTGGCGGAATGTTTGGTTTGCCGACAAAATAAAGTTGAAACAATTAAGACGTCGGGTCTATTACAACCTTTATCCATTCCAAGCCAACGTTGGGAGGAGGTTTCAATGGATTTTATCACAGGTTTACCCAAGTCTGAGGGAAAGAGTGTCATCATGGTGGTAGTTGATAGAGTTATCAAGTATGCACACTTTTGTGCATTATCACATCCATTTAAAGGCAGTACAGTTTCTACTGCATTTATGGAAACAACTCAAAAACTACATGGAAACCCAAAGGTTATTGTAAGTGACAAAGATCCCATTTTCACCTGAAATTTTTGGACAGAATTATTTTCTTGCCTTGGTACTCAGTTAGCTCATAGCTCATCTTATCATCCTCAATCTGATGGGCAAACAGAGATAGTAAACAAATGTTTGGAAGGATATCTTCGTTCCTTTGTATCTGATAAACAGACACAATGGGTCAAATGGTTGCCTCTGGATAAATGGTGGTATAACACTTCCTTCCATACAACAACAAAAATGACCCCATTTATGGCACTTTATGGGTATCAACCACCATCCATCACATCATATTTAAGAGAAAATTCTAAGGTTCCAGCAGTGGAACATCACATCGAACATCAACAACAAGTCCTCCAACTCTTAAAGGATAACCTCGTGTTGGCACAGAATAGAATGAAACAACAGGTAGATCAGCATCGCAGTGAAAGAAGTTTTGATGTAGGTGATTGGGTATTCGTACGGCTACAACCATATAAGCAAATGTCCCTCAAGCAAGCTAAGAAGGATAATAAATTATCACTAAAGTATTATGGTCCGTACAAGGTGTTGCGAAAGATTGGTACTATGGCATACAAATTGGAGCTTCCTACAGCTTCTCGATTGCACCCAGTTTTCCATGTTTCATGTTTAAAGAAGGTTATATGTGACAAGCTCCCAGTTCAAACAATATTTCCAAAACTTGATGAGGAAGGAAAAATTATATTGGAGCCGAAAGCAGTCATAGAAACAAGAACTCAATAGCTACGAAATTGGTCAATTTCAGAGTATCCTATCAAGTGGAAGAACTTGTCCGCTGAAGATGCCACATGGGAGGATGAGAATTTTATACAGAAGCATCCAAAACTACTCAAACATTGAGGAAAACACTTTTTTAAGGAGAGGGGCATGTTGGGTCCCTATAATACTAGTGATTAC
Organism: Pinus taeda; assembly: GCA_000404065.3. Taxonomy (NCBI): domain Eukaryota; kingdom Viridiplantae; phylum Streptophyta; class Pinopsida; order Pinales; family Pinaceae; genus Pinus; species Pinus taeda. The sequence goes on along the minus strand of APFE030395848.1, from coordinate 85,778 downwards.
CCCATTACCATTGTAGTTGTACCCCTTATTAATATTGTTGTGCCCCTATTATCCCCATATTGTTATTACTGTGCCCCATAGAATCCCTCTATTGTTATTTTTGTGACTTTATATTATTATTGTTAGGTCGGCTGGGTTATATTGTGACTCCTTAAACTCCTATATATAGAAATGAGGTTTTGTCATTTGAACCATCCAAGAATTGTTCATTTATGTAATGTAAAGGAGGTTTCCCCCTCAAAGAGGCTGAATTTTAAGGCGTTGATCTATCTTTTCTATCTTTTTCTTGAGCTGGTTTCATAACAGATATAGTGTTGTCGTGTAATACCTGCCAACAAAAAAATTTAAGCCTGACCAACTTATAGGATGCTACAAGTTAGGACTCAGATTTAAATGTTGTCCTGCCTTTATTACAAAGTTCTATCTAATTTTGTAGCATAAGATATAAGGTTGAGAAACAATGTAGATAAGGCAAAATAATGTTATTTAAGTCTAAATAAAGCCTGACGGATAGGTAAATGGGACTGGGAAGTACAACCAATGATGCCAATATGTAGGGGAACCCTTATATGGCTTAGTTAAGAAAAATATTCAAATTCTGCTTGGCTTCTTGCTAAAGATATTTTCAGGTTGATTATCCTGGTTCTTATCAAAATACTCCATTATATTCAAAAAAATTGAAGTCACTTTCAAAGAAGGATCTGTAAAATTAATCAATTTGCAATTGTCTTCATCTTATATATTTTTTTGAAGAGGACAAAAACTATGTTTGTCCAATTTTGATTAGTCCAAAAAAAAAGGGGTTTGACCAAATGGTTTCAACTAAAAATGGCCAAAACCAGTCTCAGCCAGCTGGCTTTGAATACATTGATTTTCATAATTCAATTGGACCTATTTCTGCTTTACCAAAACATTATTTATTTATTTTTAAATACCATATTAGTTACTTTCAGTTCATCACTGTGCTTTCCGCTCTTTCATGCAATAGCTTCGGTGTAACAGTGTAACACATTTCAAGAGTTAAAAAGCTCCTAATGGCATCTGTTTTATTTGAAGGTTAACCGTGTCTCTTTTTCTTAGGGGTTTTTCCTTTATAGATAAAGGATTCATGTTACTAGGCCCTAGTAAACCATATCATCCCATAGAAGACACAACATTTGAGACTTACCTTTTGTCATTATGTAAAAATTCTGTACAATTCACCTGGTTGTTGATGCATGATTATTCAATGAGATGCATTATTGAAGGCATCCCTAACAAGAGAGTTAGCATGGTAGAGCAAGGATATATTACCACCTAATATCTCGTAACGAAATTTTCAGTACTGCCTTCTTTCTCGAAAAATGAATTCTTGGTCTTAAGCACCAGCTAATCAAGTTATGTAGTTTCCCAAGTTATTCACAACAGACCATAGAACAGAGTTCACTCTAGAGACATTGGTAGATTGTTGCTAAGAAAAATCACTTTTTGGTCTTGAGCACCAATGAATATGTTTAGGTAGTCTCCCAAGTTATTCACAACAAACCTTGTAACTGAAAATGGTCATCCTGGAGGCATGGGCTCTACATGTATGAACTGTTTACTAGTTTTTATCTCATTACCTACAGCTTGGAAGATTTCTCCTTTTGTATTGCTCCTTTAAATAAACTTAGATATGAGATGCTTTCAACACTTCTAATTGTTTCCTTTCTTGTTTTTTAACCAATGAGATGGACTGTTTTAAAGTTTGTAGTTATTACAATTTCTTTCTTTTTTATATCTAGTTTCCTATAAACTATAATTAGTTATGGTTTAAATTTTCTTGTTTAAAGGCTTAGATGTTGGAGAAACTATTACTTTGCATTCTACTACCCTGTTGCTTGTGTCATCGAAAGAAAGTTGAAGTTTGATGGTCAACACTCTATTTAAACATATAGCTTCATAATGACATCTATATTGGATATAGCCAGTCAACTCTAGAATAGCAATAATTTTCGCAGTTCCCTGTTCGTTTCTTACAAGCTTGTATAAATAGACATACAACCCAAAATGTAGGTGTTTTCAGTTAAGGATAAATCTAAATCAAAACCAGCCTCTGTCTTAAAATAAGAAAAAGATGTCTCAGGAATGATGTGGAGAGAAGAATCAGACCTCTCTTATGATAAATCACTCCAAAATGCTCTCCACCTTTGAGATTTTGAAGGTGCATGGGAGGGCACAATTGCTAAACTGGTAAGAGTTTTTTCAAATAGAATCTTGTCATGGAATAGGACATTGCATTTAAATTTGGGGGAATTGTAGATAAGGCAAAATAATTTTATTTTAAGTCTAAATAAAGTCTGACAGATATGTAAACGGGAGTAAGAAGTACAACGAGTGATGCCAATATGTAGGGGCACCCTATGCCACCCCAAAAGCATAAAACAAAATATAATAGGATTAAACAAGAGAACATGAACTAAATATGAGATCAAAAAAGTGGAGAAAGGATAGAGTGCAAGAGATTAATTAGAGGTACATAAGATAGGATGAAGAGGAAAATAGTAAAAAGAAGAATCTACCATGCAATCAATCACTGAGAATGATCCAATGCACTGTCTAATGATATTGTCTGAGACCTGAAAAGTACCCATGCCTGAGAGGACCTGGCTAGATGATCCTGGAAGGCATCTACCAAACATGAGCAAACCTTCTCCACACATTCAAGGGAAGTGAAGTCATGGCTTAAAGTGTGTGCATCATTGAACCTTTTGATGAAAGAAATTTGTAACCAAGCAAGCCACTAATTCTAACTTGTATAAGAAAGAATTTGCATTGAAATCTTCTGGCAATTAGAGAGAAAAACCTCAGGATTGGTAGGGTATTGTTCAAAAACACCAATACAAATTGAGAGAAGCCTTACAACAGTGGTTTCAGAGATGCCATTAACATCAACTGTAGGGATATTTAAAATTTCTGAGATGAGAAATCCACTACTTCTAAATATCTTGGATCATTCCCTGAATAGTTCAACAATGTAGGCCACTTTTCTTGTTAAAAATGTATTGTCAGTGGTTTATCAAAGTCCAAATGACTGGGATAAATGGAAAGATAATGTTAAATATGAAAAATCCATTGCATGCTCTGAAAAACATAGCAGAATAAGTGGAAGCAGAGATTCAACCATGGTTAAAATTAAGAGAAAAGAAAACTTTCGTAATGCCCAACATGGTATAGTCAAATATTATTCATACTAAGAGCAGCTCCAGTGTTGTATATAAAAACAGTCACCGTGGATAAACTTGGTAGAAAAATAAAGAAACATTCAATATAGTTGAGCATACCTTATAAAGTTCTCATATGTTGAAATGCACTCACATGTTGAATACTATGATCTCTGTTCAACTTTTCTATCAGATGTAAAGAGGTCATTATTAGTCATCACTTCCTCAATACTTCCACCATGGTACAAGGGCTCGACCACAATTCGAATGGACCATTTCCTGAAAAGTCAATATACCATTCAGGTTAATTTTGAAGCCAAATCTTCTTTCCAAAAGATGAAATCCAAATCATCATAATGATACTTCTACATGTTTTTTCAGCTTTAGTTGATTCTCTTTTGCTTGCGGGGTAACAGGAAGATGGAGAGAA
>APFE030395848.1:59666-77166 GCA_000404065.3 Pinus taeda | reverse complement strand
TTAAAAACGCATAATATCAGCCTTTAGTAGGACCTCGAAAAGTTTCTTCTAGATAACCTACTAGTTCCCTTCGAGGCATAGAACCACCATCTGTAGCCTTTGTTGAGGTACACAGCCAAATAGAGGAGCAAGATTTTTAAGAAATTGAGAATTCTAACCCAAATCATTACAAGAAGGGAACCTTGGTTATCTCTATGAAGGAAGAGGAGAAACAGGGGAAACCGAAGAACCATGAACTCTGTTGGAATAATTTAGCCATTAAGTAGCCCAGATAAGGGAAGTGCTGTAAAAATCACCCAGAACAAATCTTAAGAACCCTAGAGCTAAAATCCCCCCAGCCATTAGTTCATCAAGGAACTCTCATCATCCCAAATAAAGGAAGTTTTTTTAAGGCTATTCCTATTAAGCCCATTCTTGCTCCTTCTAGCTAGCCTAGGAATACCCTCCTAGAAATCAAAAAAGGATATTGGCACATATTTGACCAAATGGCCCAGAACCAGTAAACCCCCCAAACCTCCACACTGCAATATCCCATTGTAGATACTATAGCTAATGCACCTATGAAGGCCATTATTCTCCATTATATCCCTACATTCCATGGCCTGAAATTAGAAGATCTAGAAGCATTCCTGTTTGAATTCAATTTGTTGTGCAGAGGGTACAACTATACCACTGATCCCCAAAAGCTGAAATTATTTCCCTCTACATTAAAAGGGGATGCTTTACGATGGTTTATGGGGTTACGTGGAGGTGTTATAAATGACTGCGATAAGATGAAAGGTGCTTTCCTGAAGAAATATCAGGATTATTGTAGGTTTAGAGAGTTAAAGGATGAAATATTTCAGATGGTAGTTGGACCTAATGAGACATTAGAAGAATATGTTGAACGTTTTCAGCATAATCTTCAAAGATCTCCTTATGCATCATTACCCTTACCTTACAATGTATTGAAAACAACATTAATTAAAGGAATGAAGGAACAATGGATTGAAACACTAAATATTATGGGAAAAGGAGACACCTATCATGAAGATTTTGCTAACATAATTGATTTCTGTATCAGGAGTTCGCGAGGTAACACAAGGCTAAAAGCAGTGGAACATGACAAGTTCACAAGGGACAACAAGACCTTTGGAGAAAGGGTAACTCACACAGAATTTGGAAATTTACTTGAAATTTTCAAAACTGATATATTGGGGACTCTTACAATGCAACTCAATATTATGCAAGCAAAATAGAAAGATGCAAAAGTAGAGTAGCATCTAGCAATATTATGCCCTTTATGCAGAAAGAAACACAGCCACAAAGAGTGCCCACTAGATACAGTTCAAGTCTGCGCTATTTGTACAAAAGACCACTCTATGGAGAACTGCCCCTCACTTCCTGGTCTGAAAGCAGTATACAAGGAAGGGGAAGAAGAATCAGAACTAGTGTACCTACTCAATAAGCAATGTCAATGGCAGTCGTGATAATTAGGTCTGTCCCCCAATCCGTCTTCTTCATTCCAGCCTCCACAATATCATGGTCAGCAATATAATACAATGTGGCAAAATCAACCTCCCTTTTCAAATTGGTCACAATAACCATTTCCTTCATCATCACCATGGCCGAATCAAACAAGCCAACCTAATTGGCCAAATTTTCCCTACGCTACACCATATTGGAAAAACAATACATATCCAACACAATGGTCCTCTCCCACTTCGCAGAGTCAAGCTTGGCAGACAAATTGGCAAAGACCAATGAATCAGCCAGTAGGAACCATTCCACTGCGTCAAACTACACTTCCAGCACTACAAAAAAATCCCCAGTCCAACTTAAGACCCCAACTCCTTACCCAACCCAACCCAAACCCAAATAATAGACCAGTTCAATCCATTCAGATAATCAAAACACCAGAGCTAGAAACCAATCTAAGGGAGTGCAACGACCTTTAATTAAGGTCTGTGCACATTATAGAAACTGAGGGAGAAAAAAATGTTCATGTTGAAAATCAGTTACCCATAGAACAACCATTACAAGAAGAAGATGTGGTCAGAAAACAAACTCATAACCAAGCAACCACATCCTCTCCCCCATTCCCAGAATGATTAATCATATCACGCCCTATAGAACATCGTCACTTTGATATTCTGGGAGAACTAAGGAATTTGTATATAAAAATCCCACTCCTCGAAGCTATCCAAGATATTCCAATATATTCAAAGACCATCAAAGAGCTATGTATAAAAAAACCAAGGAGGAGAATAAAAAATGACCCAACAGTCCAAGTAGTTGGCACCCTATATGATCTATTATAAGGAAGAGAAGCACTTGTCAAATATGAAGACACGAGAAACCCAATAGTAATAGTGAAAATCAATGGAAAAACCTTTTCAAATGTAATAGTTTATTTAGGGGTTGCAATTAATATTTTAACAACAACTACTTGTCAAAAACTAGGCATTACATTACTAGAACCAACCTCCACCTTATTAGAATTGGCTGACTGATCAGTAGTTAGTCCAAAAGGTGCACTATATGATTTCATGGTATCCGTTGATTCCTGGCAATATCTCGCTGACTTTCTGATAATAAACCCTAAAAATTGACTCGACAGACACCCATTAATATTATGTAGACCTTGGCTTGTGACTGTTGATGCTTACATTAGCTACCGACAAGGTAGTACAACCATAACTAGAGGGAGTAATATCAAGAATATAGCTCTATACCCTCCAGCCCAGCCAAGTGTAATAATAATAGAAACTAACAAACATCATGTATCATACCTCATAGAAAACGTTAGGTCCACATTAACCATATAAGATGCCCTTGATTTTAAAGGTCAAATAGAATATGATGTTATTAACAACTTCATTAACCAATCTAAATCCAGATCGCATGTACAATGTCACATGATAGAGGCAACATTTGGCAATGAACTAGAAGAAGATCCTCTCAAAGACACTCATGATCAAACAATACCCACTACCTATGTTTCAAACAACAAAACTATAGAGATTGAGCCAGGAAAAACCTTGAACATCAATAATAACCTGACTCCTGAACAAGAAGAAAAGGTAGTCCAACTACTGAGAAAATATAAGGAATTTTTTGCATGGGATTATCCAGACATGAAGTGAATCGATCCCTAGCTATGTATGAACCACATTTATACAAAAAATGATGCGACACCCATTCACCAACCCCAACAAAGACTCAACCCTCACCTGAAAGACATTGTGAAAGCTGAATTACAAAAACTTTTGGATGTACACTTTATTGATCCGATCTCCGATAGCAATTGGGTCTCTCCGCTAGTAGTGGTGCCAAAGAAGAACGGAAAGTGGTAGATTTGTGTAGATTATAGATAATTAAATAAAGCAACCAAAAAATACCACTTTCCCCTTCCATTCATTGATCATGTACTAGATACATTAGTAGGAAAGAAATTCTTTTCTTTCATGGATGCCTTCAGTGGTTATAATCATATTTAGATTGCCCCTGAAGACTAGGACAAAACCACTTTTACCTGTCCTTGGGGAACATTTTCCTATAGAGTCCTACACTTTGGCCTATGCAACGCCCCTGCCACATTTCAAAGGGCCATCCTCAGCATCTTTTCAGATTTAATAAATGATGAGCTCAAAGTATACATGGATGATTTCACACCACATGGAGATGATTTCAACCTAGCACTAAACACATTGGAAAAGGTGTTGCAATGATGTATCGCCACCAGGCTCTGCTTGAGCCATGAAAAGTGCTATATGATAATGACTAAAGGATTCATCCCAGGTCATTATATCTCAGTAGCTGGAATATAGGTAGATCCAACCAAAATTCAAATAATTTTGTTAATACACTCCTACCCCACAGACAAAGGTACGTAGTATTCTTGGATTTTTTGGTTATTATAGGAGATTCATATAACATTTTTCTCAAATAGCTACACCTTTTTATGCACTGACAAGGAATGATAATTTTGTTTCGATAGATAAATGTGACCATGCTTTTGAGGATCTAAAAAAACTTGTGTCAACAACCCCAGTGCTCAGAGGCCCAAATTGGGACCTGCCATTTCAAATTTCATCAGATGCTTCGAACACAACTACTGGAGCAGTCCTTGGGCAGGAAGAAGACAAAAAACCATATGCAATATATTATATCAGCAAAAATTTGTCTCATGCTGAGCTAAACTATACTATTCCTGAAAAAGAATTTTTAGCTGTAATACATGCTGTAAATAAATTTAGGCATTATATCACTGGATATCATGTTGTTTTATATAAAGATCACTCTGCCATAAAATATTTAGCAAATAAACCTATTACAAATGGTAGAGTAACAAGATGGTTGATTTTATTGTAGGAATTTGACATCACAATAAAAGATCGACCTGGGAAAGAGAATCTTGTAGCTAATTTTCTCTCATGAATGTTGAAGCCAGTGGACGCAACAGTAGTCGAAGATAAATTTCCAGATGAAATTTTTTTTGTTGTTACTGTCAAGACATCTTGGTATGTTGATGTTGCAAATTATTTAGCAGTAGGAAAATTACCAAAGAATCTGACCCCCAATGAATGAAAATAGATTGTGCAACGTAGTACCCGATTTCTTTGGATTGGGGGCTACCTATTTCATACAAGGGTAGATATGCACATCAAAAGATGCATCTGTGAAGATGAAATATTTGACATTCTGAAAGCTTGTCATGATGGACCGTGTGGCGGACATCTCGCAGACTGAAGAACTGGTCACAAAGTTTTGGAAACAGGGTATTACTAGCCCACAATATTCAAAGACATGAAAAAATTTGTTCAAGCCTCTGACAGTTGCCAAAGAGCAGAATTCCCTAGACAGTCTGACGAAATGCCTTTAAACCCACAGCTAGTAATCGAATAATTTGAGCGTTGGGTGGTCGATTCTATTGGTCCGATCAACCCATCATCAAATCAAAAAACATATCTTCTGGTGGCAACAGAGTATGTGACCAAATGGGTTGAAGCAGAGGCACTTCCAAGAGCTACAAAAGACTTTGTGATTCATTTATTATTCCAAATATTTGCGCGACATGGCCTCCCAAGAGACATAATCACAAATGGAGGACCACAATTTGCAGGTAATAAAATCAATGCAACATTAAAAAATTATCACATTCAGCACAAGATTACCACTCTGTATCACCCATAGGCAAATGGCCAAGTAGAGCGCACAAATAATGTGATAGAGGCAATATTAACAAAAACCATTGCACCACACTATTGTGATTGGGCTTCAAGATTGCTAGAAGCTTTGTGGGCATACCGAACAACATGGAGAAAAACCACTGGTTATTCACCATATCAGCTAGTATTTGGAAAGGAACCCATCTTTCCAATAGAGTTCAAAATTCAAATGTTAAGAACAACACAGAAGGTCTGTCTGGATTTAAATGAGGCCCAGACTAATAGAATACAACAAGTTGATGACCTAGATGAAATTAGGCTCTCGGCTCTTCAAAACACTGCATTGATCCAACAACAGAGAGTAAAATGGCATGACGCCCTGATCAAAAAGAAAATCTTCCATGAAGGAGATTGGGCACTCCTATACAATTCTAGGTTTCAGGATTTTCCGGGAAAACTTCAGACTCACTGGCTTGGACCGTATGAAATCTAGAAAGTGCATGAAAATAGCACCATTGCTTTGACTACTTTTTACAGATCTAGACATACCTTTAAAGCAAATGGCCATAGAGTGTGATTGTACCATAAACCGCTTACTCGAGAATCCTTCTACCAGCAACTCTGGAAAGATTCTGATATGCAGATTCTTCCTCAGGAAAAGAATTATTCCTTGGATTTGGTTTCACTAAGTAATTTCATTATTCCTAAATTTTGTATATAGCTTCTTCTTTCGTGATTGTATAAATTAAATTTTTGTACATATTTTTGCATTTTTGCATTTTTTTTAACATTTTGTTGTTCCTTTTCGAAGGAACAACACTTTTGCATTTTGTTGTTCCTTTCCTAAGGAATAAAATTTTCGTCATTTTGTTGTTCCTTTTCGAAGGAACAAAACTTTTTCATTTTGTTGTTCCTCTCTAAAGGAACAATATTTCCGCCTTTTCGTTATTCCTTTCTGAAAGAACAACATTTCCGCTTTTTCACTGTTCCTTTCCGAAGGAACAACACTTTCACATTTTTTTGTTCCTTTCCAAAGGAACAACATTGCCGCATTTTTGTTGTTCCTTTTCGAAGGAATAGCACTTTTTTTATCTGAGGTTCCTTTCATAAGGAACAACACTTCCATTTTTTTGCTATTCCTTTCCAAAGAAACAAGCACTTTCGTTTTTTGTTGTTCCTTTCCAAAGGAACAACACTTTCATTTTTTGCTATTCCTTTTTGAAGGAACAACACTTTCGTTTTTCGATGTTCCTTTCCAAAGGAACATCACTTTCATTTTTTATTGTTCCTTTCTGAGGGAACAACACTTTCGTTTTCACCGTTCCTTTCCGAAGGAACAACACTTTCATTTTTTTTTTGTTCCTTTCCGAAGGAACAACACTCATTTTTTTCACTGTTCCTTTCTGAAGAAACAACATTTCCACATTTTTGTTATTTTATTTTGCATTTTCTTTATTTGTTGTTCTGATTAAGGAACATCTACTATTCCTCTTAATGAGCATTTGCTTTTCCTCTTAAGAAACAGCATTTTCAAGTATGTTTTCCTTTTGCTTGTTGTTCCTCTTAAAGGAACTGTGGTTTGTGCATGCAAATATTGTTTTGTGGTCCCTCTAAAGAAACAACAGTTGTTCCATTTAAAGAACAACACTTTTTGAGTGCATCTTTTTCTTTTTGTGTATATGTGTGTTTCACCATTTAGAGGATTTTTGTGAGTGATGGTCATTTAAAGCACAGCTATACATTTATGTAAGAATACAAAAACTAGAGGATACTGAAATCAACAAACGAAGAAAAAATAGTTATCTTTAAAGAAATTTCATTGAATTCATAAGAGAAAAGAGGAAAGGACATAACTATTTATATCACATTGCTGTCTTTATTTTCAATAACACCAATTCTATTTATTATTTTTATCATGATGGTTCTTTTTAAAATCCCCATAATTCTCTTTGATCATAATTATTGAATAAGAATAAGGGAATATTTTCCTCTATTAAGATGTTCAGACTTCTTCCACCATCCCTACTCTTAAGGAGTGTTGAGCCACCCTCTATATATAAATAGGAAAGTGTTATATAAAAGAAAAGAAGGAAAATAAAACATACATATCTATATAATTACTATATATATATTATTATATATATATATATAAAAAGAAAAAGAAAAAGAAAAAATAAAATTGTATATATATATATAATTATATATATATATCTATATATATATATATATATATAATTAGATTATATATTTTACTAACATTGATTTGTTAGACGAAGGATAGGAGGTCTGATCGAGAGCGAGCCTACCATGATCATAAGGAAGAAAGTCAAGTGGCATTCCCACTATGGCTAGCACATCAGGGATATGATCCAAGAGGCACATCAGAAAAATAAAATGTCCTTGGAACAGGAGGTCTCATCACGAGCCGGCCTTCCAACCTTTCATTTCTTCCTGGTGAATGGCATTGTGATTCATCTGGATACCAAGCCAACATAATGGCCTCCATTCTGACATCGCACAACACTTTCCTAGCCATACAAAAAGGATTATGGTTCCATGGGTGAAATAAGAAACTTTGTCAAGGTTATGGACACATGTGGGCAACATAGCTCTGCTGATGGTATTGGAGTCATATTTTTCATACACCAATAGTCGTTATAAACCCTTCTTCTTATATCTTTATAGTGATTAAAAATGAGATTATGTTATATAACCCTTTCAAACCTTTTATACATGAAAATCATTTATAAATCAATCATAATGGTTAATGTGGATAATGACCGCACAAGAACTTTTACTTACGTCAGTTGTCCTATCATCTATTTTTCGCATCATATCACCAAATTTCCACATTTATTATCGATTTCCATCATAAGCCTCGATCTCAGTAATTTGCTAATTTTTGTAAACATATCGTGGATATATACGATGTTTCTTTATTCCACTGTACAATTGCAGTTAAGCATGCTACTCCTTTATTTGATGGCCGAGGATAGCCTATCACATTTCACGAGGGCGCAGGTGATCTCCATAATTCACTGGCATATGTGTCAACTCATGATTTGGAGGTATTATGACTCCATCAAAACTCAGGAATAACAAGTCTAACAGTATTGTATTTCCCAGTATGCATGGCTTGTTGTTCCAACATCGTTTCTATGTGGTGGCTCTGTAAAAATTAACAGTGAGCTGAAGTTTGAATAGCTTGATGTTCAATCGTCTTCTCTATGTTTTTTCAACAGTGAGCTAATGTTTGAAAAACTTGTTATTCCATCGTCATCTCTGTGTTTTTTTACAGTGCACAAAGCCTAAACAAAATGGGAGGCAGATCAATTTGCAGTGAACCATAGGTGTTAATGGTCTCTGATGCTACACATGAAATCTTAGTAAGGACAGGATGGATAGCCTACCTTAACCATCTATAGTAATCTAATGAGGCATTGGCAATTGAATTTCTGTAGAATTTGTAGGAAAATTATTCCATGGTGAGAGGGAGACAAATATCAGTAACGGATGAGATAATTTCTGAAGTTTCGGCACTACCAGCTGTTGGACCAGTATGGACCCTAAAAAAGGTGAGACCACAAGACGCTATAACTATCCTCCAGCACGAAGGGCAGAACCTTACTGTCAAAGGCAAAGGAGTCCTGCCGGAAACCCTGGGAGATCCTTGGGTAGAATTGGCCAGAATTGTCCAAAGCTACATTACTTACAATGGGAGAAAAGACGTGGTAAGACCATGCCATCTCAAATGGTTAGCTGTATTAAAGCAAAAATTTTCTATGAATTTTTCTGCGTACTTAAATTTTTTATTGCGTGATGTTGCCCGAAGTATAAGAAAATCTCACCATGTAGAATTAGTAGTGAGCCATCACGGTTTGAATCAGTTGATAGTCAGCTACAGTCTTTCCCAACAGAAGAGTAGTTGGGAAGAATTGATTTTCTCGATTGATGGGGGACTGGATTTACCAGCCCGAAAATTGAAACACATTGCTAGCACATCAATTAGACCACCAAAAGAAAGACAATCTGTTAGATTGGGAAGAAGCAGAGGAATGTCGGGAAGTTCCCAAGGAAATTGTAGCCAGCCTTTAGAAATACATGACTCGGAGGACGAGAAACCCCCAGAACTTGAAGGAAGGGAAAATGAAGAAGAGTTAGAGGAAAATGAAGTAGAGGAGCCGGAAGAGGAAACTGAGCAATCTAATCAGAAGGAAGGGGAGGAAGCAGAGCAACCTAGCGGAAGCCCATTGCAGAACCCTCTATAAGAAGATGAATTGGCCAGAAGTTTGGGGAATATGGATGAGTATGTCCAACCCCACAGCTCACTCAACCCCGATACCAAATAAGGGCCGCAGGAACACTCTGCTCATGATAAGAGTACATCTGAGGAGATGTGCGATGAGGAGGAAGAAGAAGAAAAATTCCAGGAACGCTCTCCTCATGATAAGAGTGTATCTGGGGAGATGGGTGATGAGGAGAAAGAAGAAGGACAATCTCAGCAACACTCTGCTCCCAGTTAGAGTACACGTGAAGAAATGAATGATGAAGAAGAAGTAGAAATAGAAGCTACCCAGGAAACAGTAGAACAGACCAGGGTTTCCTCCCCTAAAAAACCTAATTAGCAGGATGAGAACACTGAAGAAGTGCTCCAAGTAGGAATCATGGAAATTGGCCAAGGTGAGGTTAGAATCCCTGAAGTTCAAAGCCTAGGCCCAAGAAAAGAAACAGTTGTTCCTTCTAAGAAAACGAAAGAAATAAAAAAGTTACGAAAGGAACAACAAATATTAATTAATGTAATTAGACAACTTTGACAACAAATAACGGTCCTAAAAAAGGGGAAAAGCTAAAAAAGAACCCTTGTAGCAAAGCATGCAACCACTTAGGCAGAACCCCATAAGAAGAAGACCAAGAGGACTCAAGTCAAACCAGTTATTCAAGACTGCAGGGAACATCATGTGGCTGTTACAAATGCATAAGCACAAACAGACAACACACTAGCCTGCAATAAGGAAGTCTAGACAAAGGCATTGTCCTCTATCATCAGGACCAATTAGACAGTTCATGAGAAGGAAACACAGACTATAAAAATTAGATGTTGCAATACGGAGATCCATGTAGATCTCCAACCCAAAAATTTCATGCTGGATAATGACCCAAGGATAGTAAAACTACAAAACCTTTTGGCACAAGCCCAACAAACGATAGAAAAACTCACAGTGGAAATTGTTCCTAAAAAGAAATATCAAAAGTTACAATAGCAGCTACAGAACATCAATTCATCAGAGAGTGAGGCTTTCGATGGATGGCGAAGGACCAAGGAAAAAGTTAAAAAGGTAATGTATAGACTAGACAGAGTTATGAATCAAATGGATACATTATGTTCTTTGTATACTGTTTTTCTAGCTTGTAGGGCACTTGCCAAGAACTATGCTTTGTTTTTGATAGAAATATATTTACAATTGAAAATTAAGGCTGTCAAGGAAGGGGTGCCTATAGAGACAAAAACCATTGTAAGCATTACGGGATGAAAGTCTAACGATTGTTATGTGAGTTTTAGTTACATAATCTTGTATTGGATGGAGAAACAAAAAAGAACCCTAGTCCTTTTGTGGGTGATGTTTTCACTCAGGTTGTCCCTAAGCTCCTGAAGGGATACGACTGAGGTAACCACAAACCAATCTTTGGATTGTAGGTTCTAGCCCACCTGCAATCAGAGAGGGCTCTCTCTTAATGATTTAACTTTGTTGATGATGATTTTAGGCTAGTTGTTGGGTTCATGGGTTTTGATTTTTTGTTTGGATGGAAGATGCATGTAAGGGAGATAATTCCAAGCAGAGAGGCAAGGTAAAGTGTGATAAGTTTCAAAGCATTGGGCATGGAGTCATGGATTAAGGCTTGGTGTTGCGTTTTATTGGTCACAACAGGATTATGGAGCGGGATAGCCACACATGAGACAATTATCAATTTGCTGAAAGGATGGAATGATGGTCAGGGATGAAAGGCAATTAAGAATCTTTCATCAAAACTAACAGGGAGGAGAAGTGAATGAATTGTTGTCTAGGAGCAGTTAAGAATTCCTAAACTATCATTCATAAGTGAAAGAAACAGCGTAAATAAGATCATTTAAGTATGCATGTTCATAACTATTCTTGATGAAAACATGAAAAATTGCAGAAATTGAGCCTAAGGTGCAGCTAAGTAAATCCTAAACTATTCTTCTTTTCTGCAATATAGATGGCGGATTGATGACAAAACAAACATGAAAAACTAACAGAGTTAAGAAAAACTTATTGAATCATGTAGAAGCACAAGAATTCCACAGTCACTCCTTGGCCAATTAAACACAGCAGACATTTTCAGAATCCATGCTTTCACCAGTCTTTGATTATAGAAAGCATCACAGTTACAATGCGAGTCTCTGCTCGAGGAAAATATCAAAATACAAAGATCAAGCAACTAACCAACCAACCAACCCCTACTCCATTTTTCAAGGTGGTATATATAGGAAAAATATCTAAAGTTATTTATTACAACCGACCTAAACAGGTCTGCAGGAAAAAGCTTTTTAAAAACCTAATTGTTGCCGGAATTAAATGCAAGTAAGTCCTTTGGGCTGCGCCAGAGGCAGCTGGATCAAGTTGAGTTGATGGGGTGTCCTGTGTGACTTGGTGCAGTGGTTCTGCCATAAGTGTGCATTGAGTTCTGGTCCACTGATCTCCTGTGAATTTAATGTGCATTCATTTGTGTTGGTGAGCTTTCAATGCGTCCTCAACTACCTCTTGACTTTCAGGGCTTTCCTTTTAATGGTAGATTTGCCTCGAGCCCTGAGAAAATATCCTCTAATACACTTTGTCGCTACATTGATAGTCTCCGCCGCTTCTTGATACTCTTCCACATGCTTTTTATCTATATATTTGATCTGATACTCTTTAACCTCTGATCTTGGTCTCTCTCTGTCTTCAAATACGTTTAAATTGGCAAAATCGGGCTTTTTCGAGCCTTTTCGGTGCAAAAAGGGCCGAGGAATCAAAAGATTCCCTAAAGGTTCTCCAATATGGCTCATTTCCCGTAGCGATGCGCGATTAGCACTTCACGCCAATCGCGCATCAAAAACTGCCTCTATTTTTCATTCTGGAGCTCCGAAGCTTGACTTTCGCGCTTGCGCGTTTATTTCGTTTTTTGGCTGCTGACGTCAGCATGATGTCAGTGGTACGGCGGATGACGTCAGCATGACATCAGTAGTGGGGTCGTTTTGTACGGATATGATGTCAGCAGGGTGACGTGGTAGTACGGAGGGGTGATGACGTGGCAGGGACACGTGTCGGGTGACGTGGGCCGGGCGCAGACAAGGAGGGGTGAGGTGGAGGCGACGTGGCGGGGTGATACGGTGCTCCTGTAACCTGAGGGGAGGGCGGATTTGTAGTTCATCGGACCGCCTTTGATACGGAGGCAGTTTCTGTCACTGGCGGCCCGATGCAATGGGAAGCCGCCAGTTGTCCCGGTGTACAATGGTAGAATCGTCGGACATCGGGTGCTAACGTTCCCATACAAAAGGGCGCCCGATATGGGTAATAGCCGTCGCATCTGGGGGAGGCGATCGGATGGTGGACGGGAGTCAAAGAAGCACGAAATTTAGTATAAGTGCGTGCACGTTAATTTTTAATTTTTCACGGCGTGGGTGGGTTTAGAACTTTAGGTTAAGGATTAATGGGTTTCGGCGCTTGGTGATTTATTAAACCAACATTAATAAATTCAAAAGAAAATACGCGGGCGGGGGGGGGGGGGGTTTCATTTGGAGAGGGTTTCTTTGTGTTTTGGAAGCAGTCCAAACACCTTGGGGGGCAATTTATGCAGAGATGGGGGCTCTTACTAAGGTCCAGGTGACTTAGTAATTCCCAGAGGGATACTTATGGTTATATTTCAACCAGGGGGAGGGGATATTTACATAAGGGGATTATTTACATAGTTTCAGTAGGGGGATGGGGAAAAATATAGGGAGTTAAATAATAATGTCAGTAGTTAATGTGGAAATGACAAGAAAGCGCTAAGTTTCAGAGATGTTAGGCTTCAAAGGGGAGATAGAACTTTAGAGAGAAAATATGGACCCTCCTTGAGTGAAGCAGATCTTTCACCAAGTCAAGTGAAATGGAAAATGATGAACTAAGAGATATCAAGCAGATCTTGACCTCTTCAGGGGAAGTTAGTAAGTGATTTTAGGGAATAAGAAGAAGGGAAAGTTAGTCATGCCTCGCTTGAATTCATTCAAATGGAAGCTGGCTGCTCACTGTGATCTGTATGAGTGTAATATTTGAAAATGTGGAGTTGATCACAAATTAACATTCTGCAACCTCAAAACTACCTACCTAGCCTACTTGTCTAACATTTTTTCTTCTTTTTGGTTTGGGTGCACTTGGACTTGCAGACCCAGCTTTTCAACTTTTTCTTTTTCTGTCTTCCTATCTACATCTACACTTATTTCTTCCAAGGGCCCAGATTAAGCAGTTGGGCTCCTTTGATTTCTACCTATCTAAGAATCTACCAAGATTAAGCTGTTGGACAGATTTCATTCTCTATATTCTAAAACAGGAAATTGAACCTAGGGAGACCAAGATTAAGGCTGTTTGACCTCCCTTTAGCTCGAAAATTCTACAAAACTGCAATGACTCTTCAAAATTGGAATGCAGTAGATTGAACTTTGAGTAGCATTCTTTCATGGCCTCTTTCTTTGGTGACTGTTTAGCAAATATGGAGCATTGCAACATGCAAAGTATGACATATTTGGCCTGTAAAAATGTCAATCATGAAATATGAGTAACCTGCTACAGCAAGAGGCTAACAGTGGCTCCACTTGGGATGGCTTCTCCTTCTGAGAAGCCAAGAACAGAAGGTCAGACTGCCTTGATCTGCTGTTGCTGCTGAGCATTAAAATTTCTTAGTGCTGGCTATTATATTAATTTATAATTTGGAATGCAAACATCACTTCCCCTCAACTGATTTGCTAGTGAATTATGTAGCACTGCCTGCTTTCTTCTGGGTGCTTTAGCATCATGGACTATTACAAAAAAGAAACTAAAGTGCTGATATATACAAACGTTTATGTACAGAGAATAACACCGCCTGTTCTTTTCAATTAAAAAGGATCACTGTAGTGCTTTAGCATTTGGCCATTGACAGGGCCTTCTTCAACTGTGCTGTCATCTAGAGATCTGAGAAAATATGTATTATTGCCTTGCACAACGTTGATAATATATGGGCCTTTCCACAGAAAATCGAATTTTGAATTCTTGCCCTTGTCCTGTCTTCGTGAATCCCATCTTGGAACTTTGCTGCCAACCCAAAAATCCTCTACTTTAGCTTTCTTATAAAACATCCTTTTGAGTTTTTCTTGCAACATTTGAACTCTGTCATACACCTACTCTCTGGTTTGCTGAAGATGAATGGTTTGATTAACTCTTCTCTGCATGTCATTTGGTTCAGCCTAAATCTCCTGCAACAGTTTGATAGTAGGAATGCCCAAAGATGAAGGAAATTTGGCTTCCATGCCATATACTATATCATAAGGGCTCATCCCAATGGATTTCTTAGTTGAAAGTCTGTCTGCCCACAGAGCATTTGTGAGCTTCCTATGCCAGTTCTTTTTGTTTTCCTCCAGCAATTTCTTTATGATGTTGATGAGGCTTTTGTTGGATGATTCGGCCAAGCCATTACCTTGAGGATAGTAAGCTGTGGAGTGGCCCAAGGTAATGTGGAATTTATGGCAGAAATTGATGATATTTTTGGATTTGAAGGAAACAGCATTGTCAGTAATGATTTTCTCAGGGCAGCCAAATCTGGAAAGGATATTGTTTTCAAGGAATTGGATAATGGTGGAGTCATTGTCTTGTCTACATGGGATGGCTTCAATCCACTTAGTGAAATAATCGGTGGCTGTCAAAATCCACTTGTGTTTGCCTGAGGAAAAGGGATGAATTTCTCCAATGAAGTCAAGACCCCATTGTTGAAAAGGTTTCTCGGTTGAAATGGGCTTAAGGGAAAAAGGAAGTAATTTTCTTTTCCCTTCAAAGTTTTTCCATTTATGACATGAAACAACAAACTTCTTGACATCTGCAAAAAGAGAGGGCCAATAATAACCAACCCTTAAAATCTTGTCAGCAGTGGACTTCCAATATAAGTGTCCTCCACAGTCCCCTGCATGGAATTCTTTCATGATGTTGTTAGTTTCATTGATAGTGAAACAATTAAGCAATATTCCTTCATGAATTTTCCAAAACAAAGCACCATCTATGACACAAAACTTTGATGATTTCATCCTTAAAAATCTTTTCTTAGTTCTGGACAATCCTGGGGGAGCACACACGTTTAACAATACAAAGCAAATATCAACATACCATGGGGATTGCAAAAAGGTCTCACTGATCTGTGGAGTTGCTAGCTCCAATTCATTGTCTAGTTGATTAATGTCTAACGCTTGGAAATTTGTTTTGGACATTAGTTTGGCTAAACCTTGTCCTTTTATCAGCTTGGTAGGTTTTATTTCAATGTCATATTCAAGAATGCTAGCAATCCACTTGCCTCGTTTTCTTTCTAGTCCTTCTTGAGTTAATATATCCTTTACCACAGCGCTTGGGACATAGGCAATCACATGGGAGTATAAGATGTAAATTCTGAACTCTTTGATGGCTTTGACCAGGGCATAAGCCTGCTTTTCCATAATCTGATATTTCAAGGGTGCATCTCTTAAAGCTCGGCTGAAGAAAGCAATTGTATTTTCGTTACCTTGATCATCTTTTTGTAAAAGTACAGTGGCTATGGTGTGCTCGTATGCAAAAGAAAAAATGATAAAATCTTTGTCGAATTGTGGACTGGTGAGGACAGGCATTTGAGTTAAGGCAGTTTTGATACTCTCGAAGGCTTGCTTGGTCTCAAGGGACCATTTTACCTTGGCATCCTTTTTTAACATATTGCTCAGCAACCTTATTAGCTCAGCTAGGTTCGGCATAAATCTCCTTAGGAAATTGATCTTTCCAAGGAATGCTTGCAGCTCTTTTATGTTCCTTGGATAAGGGATTTGGAGGATAGCTTGAATTCTTTCAGGATCAATTCTAATCCATCTTTTGATACGATATGGCCTAGAAGCTTGCCTTCCTCAAGGGCAAACAGGGACTTCTTGGGATTCAAGGAAATGCCATATTTCCTGCATTTCATAAAAATTTGCCTTAGATGTTTAAGGTGCTCTTGGTCGGATTTGGAGAAAGGGGTTAGGTCATCAAGGTATACAAAAAGGAAATCATGTATCTCCTTGGAAAATGCAGTATCCATTGCCCTTTGAAAGGCCGCATCAGTGTTTTTCAGCCCGAAAGGCATTTTAACATACTTAAATGTTCCCCACGCTATGGTAAAGGTTGTCTTGTCTTGGTCATCCGGGTGAACAAGTATCTGATTAAATCCTGAAAATCCATCTAGTAAAGAAATTCTAGAGGAAACCACTACTATTTGTAAGATGTGGTCCATTTTGGTCAAAGGGTAGTGGTCTTTTAAAGAGACCTGGTTTAAATTTCTCAAGTCTACACACAGTCTTATCTCTCCTATTTTTTTCCTAGTGGGAACTAAATTAGATACCCATTCCGAGAATCTGATGGGTGCAATGATACATGTTTCAAACATTCTCTTTATTTCTTTTTCAATAAGGGGAAGAAGCATGGGGTTGATTCTTCTAAGTTTCTATTTGAACGGTTTTTTATTTGGTTTTAAGGGAATGGTATGTTGGATCACTGAGGTGTCATAAGACTTCAAGTCCTCATAACTCCAAGCAAATACATCTTGGAATTCTTTGAACAAAACCACGTATTTCGGTTTTTGATTAGGGGCAGATTTTTGGACAACTTAATCACTCTGGGCTGCTCTACCGTCCCTATGTTGTGTTCTTCTATAGCAGCATTTAGAGGCTCCATTTTTGGCTTTTTGGGCACATCATTGTCATCAAACATGTCTTCTAATGGAGTAAGGCCGACAGGCAGAAAATTACTCTTTGGATCAATAAATTCATCCTCTGCTTTGGTTGTTTCCTCTAAACACATTTTTTTCAATTTTTCTATGTTTGCGTTGTCAAACGAAGTTGGGTTAAGGATTTGTTTAGCTGTTGCGGCTATTAGAGCCTGCTGATTTTCTTCTGTTAGTTGTTGGGAATCGTTCATGGCATCCATGTCAATGTTTGTGTTAGAAAATTCACCCTCAAGAGTGAGGAAATTGTTAATCTGGGCATCATTTTGAAACACCTGCCAATCCTTAACATTGTTAGGGACCGAAGGTCTGTGTTTTATTTCAGCAGTGAAATGGTGATTTGGTTC